>JAAHCF010000037.1:0-98776 GCA_038367545.1 Beauveria asiatica | reverse complement strand
GGGGGACTGTTCCCTTGAGAGACTGGTGACTGACTAAGTATTGCGGTGATGTAGAAAAAGGAGCAAAAGGATGCGGAGAACGCAGAGGGTCAGGCCGGCAAGAAGAAGAAGGTGACGGCAGCGCAGCTGCGCGTGCAGAAGGGTGCGTATTGAAACGAATCCTCCTGGCCCCAAACGCCACCGGAGCCAGAAAAGATGCTGTGAATAATAACGATGCTAACTGTTCACTGGCAGACCTCTCAGAGCTCTCTCTTGGCCAGACCATGACGACCGAATTTCCCGACCCCGACGACATCCTCAACTTTGTCCTGACGATTGACCCGGACGAGGGCATGTACCGCTCCGGGCGGTTCACCTTTACCTTTGCCATCAACCAGAGCTTTCCCCACGAGCCACCAAAAGTGCTGTGTCGAGAAAAGATTTTTCACCCCAATATTGATCTCGAGGGCAAGGTGTGTCTCAACATTCTGCGCGAGGACTGGAAGCCGGTCCTGAATCTGAATGCTATCATTGTCGGACTCCAGGTATGCCGCCCCCACCCGTCGCTTCGGCAAGAACATTTCTTGAATGCAACACTAATGGAAGGGCCAGTTCTTGTTCCTCGAGCCCAACGCTTCGGATCCACTGAACAAGGAAGCCGCTGAGGACCTTCGTCACAACCGCGAGGGCTTTAAGCGCAACGTGCGCACGGCCATGGGCGGCGGTTCAGTCAAGGGCATTCAATATGACCGTGTGCTGAAATAATTGTAGCAAAGGATGGCAGACATGTCCAAGAAAATACCCGGGAGGGATACGAATAATGAATTGCGAAGCGATGGCAGAGCAACATTCTAAATGCTCATTGAAAGAGGTTGACGGCGAGAACAGTGGAGGCAGAAAGGGATGCACATGTACATGGGAGGCGTCGCCGAAAATAGATAGATATATTATGTGACTTTTCCTCTGGAACGCAGCTATGACTGAATGTGCAAGATGAGAGAATAAACGCGCTTTGGTCGAATTTTGTTTCGTTTCATTGCGATTAGATGCCCGCCTTTGGCGATTGAAACCATTTAGGCAAACCGGCTAGGTCAGATTGTGTATTCGGCAGGGTCGTAGGCTTCTCGTCCGTATGAAAGCATGACAGGGCTGCCGCCCTGCTGCTTTGCCGCGAGAGCTCGGTTGTGAAGCGGCGGGATGGCTTCTGGTGCTCCGCCACTGTCTGGAGAATCTGTCGCACGTCTATTACCGTCTGCGATCCCTTTGCGCGCAAAAAGCAGACAGCCCTCGCTCTCCACAAGAGTATCCGGCCGATTCGAAGCGGACGCATGTCGCAACCTAGCCGAGAGCAGGTGTCGTCCGTCTCGTCCCCTTGTTTTGCGAGGTTCAGCTTGACGGTGTCGCGTGCCGCAGTTCAGCTTGCTACCAGCGATTGCGAGGCATTGACACGTGCAGCAACTCACTATTTACGAGAGCCCACCCTTTCTGACAAGATTAATGAAGCTCTACGGCAGCGGCCGACCCGCCGCGAGCAAGCGACAACGGCGCATTTCCTCCCCCGGCACCGCTCCAAAGGCCCGAACAGAGTCATAAGAAAATGGGGACGGGTCGGAGGTCCGCTATCGCAAGGCCCCCTGCAGACTTGTCTTTGCTTCCCCGCTTATTTTTTTTTGCAGTGGCTGGTGTCCAGGTGGTGTCCAGTGGGAAGCTGGCAAATGCTAAGCAATTGAGAGAGAGCGGAAACGAAGTGAAGCCGAAAGTGCAGTGTTTGTAGAGGGAAAGTCTTGATTGCTTAATATTGTCGGGCGGAATAGTTGAATTTTTTGTGTGCATCTGTATTGGAATGGCCCGTATGTGAGCATCAGTGTGGGAAGATTTCCCCGCTGATTTTCAGATTTCACATGTGGGCGGGAGTGCGGTGCCTGTTGGAAGCTTTTCAGCGCCGAGTTCCTGAGAGGCTCCAGGTGGGCCAAGCAGCAAGAAGCCTGCTGGACCCTTGCAGAATGGCGAATGGGCTAGTTTTACAGGGGGGGAGTTCATTGAAATTTATTTACAGTAGGCTTTTGGTGCGCTGCAGGTTCCCCCGATCTCGGTCCCTTCGCTGCCCCAGCAATGGCCGAGTAGCTCCAACCAAGGCCATCCATAGTAGCCAAACCGCAGCCCCCGGCCTACCAGCGATCCCAGTTGATTTTATCTTGGTACTCAAAACTCAATCCGTCCGCGTACTTAGTTTTCCCTCTTTCCTCCTCCATCACCATTTCACACCCATTAAGCCTCATACCATTTGAGCTTGCCTCTCCTCTCCGCTCTCCTCTCTTTTGCTCTCATCTTATCCTCACGCACACCCCCCACAATGGCTTCGAGAGCTTTCTCCAAGGCCCTGCGCGGCCCCCTCGCCCGCCAGCTGGCCGCTCCCGTCCAGCAGCGCGCCGCCTACTCCATCGCCCGCAGCGCTCTTCGCGCCGCCGCCGCCGCTCCCCGCGCCGTTGCCGGCGTCCAGCAGCAGCAGATTCGTGGCATGAAGACCATTGACTTTGCCGGCCACCCCGAGGATGTCTACGGTGCGTAACTTTGAGCCATGGCTGGTCAGCCCAGCAAACGGCGCAATGACCAGCTTGTCGATATGAGCGAAATTGACTAACGCTGGTGAAATACAGAACGCGCCGACTGGCCCCAGGAGAAGCTTCTTGTACGTGTTTTCTGCCGCTTCAATTGATCATTCTGAGCATCTGCTAACAGACTACAGGAGTACTTCAAGAACGACACCCTCGCTCTCATCGGCTATGGCTCTCAGGGCCACGGCCAGGGTCTTAACCTCCGCGACAACGGCCTCAACGTCATCGTCGGTGTCCGCAAGAACGGTCAGTCCTGGAAGGACGCCGTCCAGGATGGCTGGGTCCCCGGCAAGAACCTTTTTGAGGTTGACGAGGCCATTGGCAAGGGTACCATCATCATGAACCTTCTCTCTGATGCCGCCCAGTCCGAGACTTGGCCCGCCATCAAGCCCCAGCTTACCAAGGGCAAGGTACGCTTTCCAAAATCGGTTGCAATCAAGTCCTGCTAATAATGTAGACCCTCTACTTCTCTCACGGCTTCTCCCCCGTCTTCAAGAACAAGACCAAGGTCGATGTCCCCAAGGACATTGACGTCATCCTCTGCGCCCCCAAGGGATCAGGCCGCACCGTCCGCTCCCTCTTCCGTGAGGGCCGTGGCATCAATTCCTCCTTTGCCGTCTACCAAGACGTCACCGGCAAAGCCGAGGAAAAGGCCATTGCTATGGGTGTCGCCATTGGCTCCGGCTACCTCTACAAGACCACCTTTGAGAAGGAGGTCTACTCCGACCTCTATGGTGAGCGCGGCTGCCTCATGGGCGGTATCCACGGCATGTTCCTTGCCCAGTACGAGGTTCTCCGCGAGCGCGGCCACAGCCCCTCCGAGGCTTTCAACGAGACCGTCGAGGAGGCTACCCAGTCCCTGTACCCCCTGATTGGTGCCAATGGCATGGACTGGATGTTCGAGGCCTGCTCCACCACCGCCCGCCGCGGCGCCATTGACTGGACCCCCAAGTTCAAGGACGCCCTCAAGCCCGTTTTCAACAGCCTCTACGACTCTGTCCACGACGGTACCGAGACTCAGCGCTCCCTCGACTACAACAGCCAGAAGGACTACCGCCAGAAGTATGAGGCTGAGATGGAGGAGATCCGAAACCTCGAGATCTGGAGAGCCGGCAGAGCTGTCCGGTAAGTTCCCAACATGTTACTCGAGCTTGACCATGAACTAACCCCAATTGTAGCGCCCTCCGCCCCGAGAACCAAAAATAAGCGATCCCCGATGGCGTGTGAATAACAGAGATTTTTGACCCATGTATGCGACATAAAAAAGACGGCGGACTCTTCATTGAGTCGTGCCGTGGAGTTTTGATACTTGAGTAGCTGTAATATCAATGGACGGCTTTTGTTGCCTGTTTTTCTCGCCGGAGGTTCGTGAACGCGGTTCGTGGTTGGGCAGATGGAAGAGCTGGGTCATGCACCGGACTACCAAGACCAACCTGCCAGCCAGTAGACATGGTACATCTTAAACATGCTTCGGTAGGTTGGCCAATCGCCACCAACCAATTGAAAATGGCTTTGTTGTTGAGCAACGCTCTCACAAGCCTAAGCTGGCAAGGCTGGCGAAGAAGATCCCTTGTGCTTCTTTTGACAATTTGCGCGCGCCCTTTCCACTATCTCGGTGGGGTAACTTACTCTGTAACTACTTGGTCCAACGATACAGAACTGGTGGGGTTATCCGTCTATACAGATGATTACAATTAGCCTTGGTCTCCCATCCTGACATTGTCTCATCTCTCACCAAGTCATTCTTTTTGTTTCAAGCTTATAGATTTAAACTACCATGGCTGACCTTTCCACCACGGCCCCGCTGAACCGCGCCTCCGTCCAGGCCGCCCACGCCCTCATCGCTCCGCACATCCACCGCACCCCCGTCGTCACCTCGCAAACGCTCACGGCCCTGGCCTCGACACCCCGGGCCGACCTCGCCTCTACGCGCTTCGCCGGCCGCACGCCCGCTAAACCTACCCTGCGGCTGTGGTTCAAATGCGAGAACCTGCAGCGCATGGGCGCCTTTAAAGCCCGCGGCGCGTTCCACGCTCTGAGCAAGCTGCTACAGGAGCCGGGTTGGGTCGAGGGTGGCGGCAAGCAACGTGGTGTCGCCACGCACTCCTCTGGTACTTTATTTTTTCTGCTCTCCTCGCTGGTGCTCGAAGAGGACAATGAGTGATGTAGAAAAAGAAGAAGAAGAAGAAGAAGAAGAAGAAGAAGAAGAAGAAGAAGAAGAAGAAGAAACAAGGAACGCTGACACAGTGAAACATGTAGGGAATCATGCGCAGGCGCTCGCGCTCGCGGCCAAGGAACATGGCATCCCCGCGCACATCATCATGCCGTCCATCTCCGCACCCGCCAAGATTGCCGCCGCGCGGGACTACAGCGCGCACATTGTCTTTAGCGGGAGCACCTCGTCGGAGCGGCAAGCCGTCGCCGACCAAGTCGTTGCCTCCACCGGCGCGCGCTTCGTCCCGCCCTACGATCACCCCGATATCATACTCGGCCAGGGCACACTGGGTCTCGAGCTCCAAGCCCAAGCCTCTGAAATCATGACCTCTCCCAACCGTCCCTACGCCGGCAGCAAGACCCGTCTCGACGCCATCATGACGCCTTGTGGCGGCGGCGGCATGCTCTCGGGTGTGGCACTCTCGTGCGAAGCCATGGGGATCCGCGTCTTTGGCGCCGAGCCGTCATTCCAGGGCGCCGACGACGCCAAGCGCGGCTTCGAGAGCGGTGCGCGCATCGAAGCCATCTCGTCGCTGACAGTCGCCGACGGCCTGCGCACGCCGCTCGGCGCGCATCCGTGGGACGTGGTGTACACGCGCGGCCTGGTCGACGGCATGTACAGCGTCGGCGAGGACGATATTGTCGCGGCGATGCGGCTCGTGTTTGAGCGCATGAAGATGGTGGTGGAGCCGAGCGCGTGCGTGCCGCTGGCGGTGGCGCTGTTTGACGAGGACTTTCGCGCAATGGTGGAAAGGGAGGCCGGCGAGGAGGGCTGGGATCTGGGCATCGTGCTGAGCGGAGGCAACGTGGGCGCGGATACGCTGGGGAAGCTGTTTGGCGTGCGCGAGGACTAACGGGCGATGATAGATGGAAAGTAGTTGGGGAGAGGGGAATGGAACGTTGAAAGCCAGGATGGACGCTGAATTTCTCACAGCTTTTGCCTTTTTCTTCTTCTTCGAGTAGAAATGCACTGGAATGTGGTAGAGAGCTTTCCTTTTTATACATTACTCTTGAACAAATAGATATATAGCATGAGCTAGTTGATTATTTGTGACGAGTTATTGTCGTGTGCCCGCCTTTCTCGCTTGCAAGGTTTCAACCGTCGCCATCGCTAGTTATGTGCTTGAACCAGGGATGCGTTTGGCATTTGGCCATCAACTGTGTGTGAAGAGTATTTAAATCCCAGACATCAGCACTCTCGGCCAGGGGAAAAAGCCAGCCGACCGGCTGTGTCCCAGCAGACTGTGTGGTGTTGGTGTGCGTCTAGGGCTGATCCATCAGCGAAAAGGACGGCGAGACATGGCTAGCCTGGCAGATGACCGACAAGAGCAAACCATGCCGCTGACATTGTAACCGGTAGTGGCTCTGTGAGCGGAGGTAGCTCAGGAACTTCGATCATACCTAAAATGCAGCGTCAAGATGGATGGCTTTCTTCGTCTGGTAGCTGGGCCAAAGGCGAAATCTGCAGTGGGCGGAGCATTGCCCCGCTGAGAGCCTCCCCCGAGAGCTTCACCTATTGATTGTGCCAAGTGTTGGCTGGGGACTATTGGCTCCAGAATCAGAATCGAGAGTGGATGCCTATAGAAGGATAATGAATTTATGAGTATCTAGAATGCAAGCAAAGTAATCTGATTTTTAGTTGAAAGAACCAGAAGGAAAAACAAAGGCGTGTGCATCTCTTGAAATCTTGTCTTGGTTGAGTTGGGGTGATGCGAATCAATTGCTGTAGAACTTACTTCGTAGGTAGCCCTGCTAACGGCGCCCGCAAAATCGCCGTCGGATCTACCAGCACCATTTTGATTAAATGGATACCGAGCGAGCCCCGGTAATGAATCCTCTTGCCCGCTAGTTGTTTTTATTAGTGCAACGTTTGCACGTTAAGTTGTTGGCGGACCAAATCTGCCTGTCCAACGCTAGCCGTAAGTCGTGGACCACCCTACGGATTACTTACGCCCGCACGCCTGCTAACACAGAGGTGATATCGTACAAACGGATGCATATAAAAGAGCTTATGTAATTTCGTATATCCATCTCGTCTATTGACAATGCGGGTAATTCTATATTTGCACAGCTTTCTCTGCCCATCACCAATCATCAACACGAATGACCATTGTACACTCACACAACCATGCGCAGTCTGCTTGGCATAACTTCGACATCTTTGCCTGGCCGTAGACGCGTCATCCCGTTGCTTCTTTTGCTAATATCCGCGAGCATCTACCTCTATTCATGGGCTTTTGCTCGTGTCTCACCATATCCTGGCCTGACCAAGCTCCCCGCCCACATCGAACGAGACGAGCACCCCATTACATATCTGATTTCGAATGCAACTGCCCATTTCGAAAATATACTCAGCGAACAGTCCTATACAATACATGATGCTGCGAAGAGATACCGACAACGGCGCGGCCGTCATCCGCCCCCTGGATTCGACGTCTGGTTTAAACAAGCCATGAAAGACGAAGCCATCATCATAGAAAGCTTCTTCGATAGGATACACCACGACATAAATCCACTATGGGCACTAGATCCTAGAAAAATGCGCATTCAGGCCGCCACACAGCCCCAAGTCATCAGAGTTCGAAATAAAAAGGTCGCTATGATTACTGACGACTTGAAGCGACAGCCATGGATTCAACACTGGACCGCCCTCGTTAAACAAATGATGCCTCACCTGCCCGATTTAGATATGGCTGTCAACGTTATGGACGAGAGTCGGATTCTAACGCCATGGGAAATCATTAGCAAGTATACTAAGCTCGAACAAGAGCGTCGCGAGCTCATCACGCCAGACCTCGCAATCACCAAATACAGCGGCTTACATGACATCGATAACCAGAAGCTGGAAAGTTTTGACCCCGAATGGATAAAGGATAAAGCACCTCGTTACTGGGATTACTTCTGCGAAACCTGCCCAGCTAACAGCCCCGCTCGAAACGTCAGCGCTCTCGAGTCCTTCACCATGCCCATCGAGTACCCGAGCGAGCAGATGCCGTACGCATACCGCGGCTTTATACAAAACTTTACCCAGGCCCGCGATCCGTGTCTGCAGCCGCATATTCGCAGTCTCCACGGCACATTCGTCGAAAGCATTAGCATGTCCACCACCAAGACGCTATTTCCGCTGTTTGCCGGCTCCAAGCTGCCCACCAACAACGAACTGCTAATCCCCGGCGCCATGTACCTCTCGTCGCGCGCCTTTTACAACGGCGGCTGGAGCAGCGGCGGCCAGTGGTCCGCCAAGAAGAACGCCCTCATCTGGCGCGGCACCGCCTCGGGCGGCCGCAACAAGGCCGACAACTGGTGGCATTTCCACCGCCACCGTTGGGTGCAGATGATGAACGGCACAACCGTGTCGCGCGTCGAGGCCGGTGACGCCGCCGCCGCCCCGACCTTTGAACTGCTCTCGGCCCGAAATTACAGCCTACCCCTCCCCATGGAAGGCAAAATTGGCGCGTGGCTCTCGGGCTTTTCCGACGTGTCGTTTGTCCACCTCGAGTGCTTTCCCGAGCCCCCTAAGAAGCCCAAGAGACTACAGGGAACGTGTTCGTATACGGGAAAGCACATGGACAAGAGCAAGCCGATGCCAATGAAGGAGCAGTATCGCTACAAGTACTTGCCGGATATTGACGGTAATTCCTTTAGCGGCCGCTGGCGCGCTTTTCTTAAGTCGACGAGTATGCCGCTCAAGGCCACCATCTACGCCGAGTGGCACGACGATCGCATGATTCCCTGGGTGCACTTTGTTCCGTTTGACATGTCGTATAAGGACATCTACGCTATCATGCAGTACTTTCTCGATGGTCGTGACGCTCAGGCAGAGGTCATTGCAACGGAGAGCAGTAATTGGGCTAATGCCGTGTATAGAGATGAGGACATGAAGCTCTACGTCTGGAGACTGTTGCTTGAATATGCGCGCGTGGTTGACGACAACCGTCAGCAGCTTGCATTTGTGGACGATTTACGAGATCCCAAGCATTGAAGTGAAGATATGGGAGTCGCTATTTCGTGTTGTAGATATTGGATTAGTAGCAAATAGACTCATGACAGCAGAATGAGGTCTCACACTTAGAAAATGATTATTTGCCAACGTCCTCTTCTATACGTAGAATACTCTAGAGCTTTTGTGAGAAGCTGTCCCGGAAAGGACCAACACAAGGAGCTGCCTGTCGGTCATGACGGGGCCGAAAGCTGCTCTGGCAGCCCCTGGCGGATGTGATCCACAGTGTACGTCGTCGCGCTCGGCTCGTTCCTGTCCGCCGCGCGGCACCCGTACGAGACGGAGCTGGGTGCGGCACGCCAAGGCTATCCTCGACGACCCCGTCGCGATGCGAGCCCCTGGCCGTTGACCACATCGGCGCTCTGGCCCTGCGCGTTCTTCTACCTGCGCGCCACCTCGCCCCCCAAAACGCCGCGATCAGGTGGTGCACCGCGACGAGAGCATCTGGATGATGGCGGCGACGCCGACGGCCGGCGTTCGGTGGTCATTGACCGCGGAATCGGGTGAGGCGTCTCTTCTGGATCTTGTACGCCGGCAACAAGATCATGTTATACGAGTACGACCGCTCGGCCGCGGGCGTGCGGCGTGATGACGTGTGGAGAGGTTGCACCTAGAGAGGGCTCTGTCGCGGATCAGTCTGTTCTCCCGGGACCGCATTCGGCGTTGTAGCTGGTACCCGAGGCCGCGACGCCGACGGAGGAGCTGTTTTCAGGCGCTTTTGGAAGGCAATTAAGATACCTGTTTATTTGTTCCTCGTACGCTCACTTGTCGCACACACTGTCTTGTCGCACATGCTGTCTTGTCGCACATGCTGTCTTGTCGCACACGCTGTCTTGTCGCACACATATAGCTTTGTGGTTACTACAGACTGCAGAAATGCTCTGGTGAAATATCTCATAGTACTGGTATACGATAGCCTCGTGCCTCCGTCCTACATTCGTGCCGTCAATACGTTTCTGCGCACTTCAGCTCGACCTGTGCTTCGACTGGCCTCCACGCTGCTCAGGATTCAATCACATCTGATTACTCAAATCTCATTTTCATGCATGAAGCAACGACAAATGTGCGTCACTGTCTGTCTGTCTTGGTTTCGCAATGAAAGAGTATAATTGCGAGCTCGGCAAACTTATGATGATTCATTGTGCAAAGCAGCTAAGAAAAAAGCTAGAACACACTTGTATCGCTTTATCAAACAAAATTAGCAACCCAGACGTCCATGGTCTTGACACCTTTCTGACCCCCTTCTATACCCCTCAAGCTCGCTTCACACGCATCACGTAGCGCTAAAACCACTGCACGTTCTCGACCATCTTTCACTTGCTCCTCTACTTCCTCTTCGAACGAGGAATCAAGACAAGCAGACACTTCCCATTGTCCATCCAACATCCCTTCTGCAGCCTGCACGCGGGTTTCGCTCTCCAGCTGCCACCCGGCAGCCACGGCCAGCTCGGTAAGTCGCTTTGGCCCAAGCACTGTCCGGACATTGGAGTCGCTATCCTTGGGTTTACGACACTCCAGGGCCGCCTGGGTAAGCGCAGCTAAAACGTGAGGTTGGGCAGAGGGGTGCATCGCTTCAAGCGACCACTCAGCAAGGAGGAGGCGCTTGCTATGCTGCTTAATAGCAGAAAAGGTGGAAAGAATGAGCGAGGGGGAGGCGAAGTACCAGAGGCTATGTGCAAGCACTGTTGCGTCGAAGGGCGGGGAGGAGCTAGCAGAGGGCTGGAGAGAAGAAAGGTAGTCCAATGGGGGTTGCTGGACCCAAATAATTCGGCTACCCAACGGGCCTTGTGAGATGTGACCCTGTGCTTGACCGAGAGTATATGGGGCACCTGCGGTCAAGGTTAGCTGACTTGTGTTGATTCATATCATCAGGAGGGGCAGTAAAGCAGGAGAGGTGAGAAAGCACGTACCATAATCTAGATCTGCCGGATCTACTGCCACCACCTCCCCTCGCTCGCCCACAGCATCGGCAAGTACAGTTGTGCAGTCCCCCTGACCGCAGCCTAATTCCAGCACCTTGGCATCAGTGGCAATGTTCCAGTGCTGCAGGAGGGCGAGGCGGTGAAGAGTCTGGGAGTGCTGAATGCCAAAGTGGGCGGGATCGTGTAGGGCGAGGCGGGCGATAGTGGCGGCGTCGGGCTGAGTGGACATGCTGGAATCAAGGCGTGCTGTGCACGAGACAACTGGATGAGATAAATTTGACCAGATACGTGACGACAGTTTGTGCAAAGGGGCATAGATGGCCTTTTATAGTGATGTGTAGAGGTAGCTATGGAAGGAACACAGAGGGCAAACAAAGAACCGTCAAGCCAGCCGGACGCGCACAAAGGAAAGAGCCCACAAAAGTATGGAAATAAGGCTGAGCGTTTTGTTGACGCGGCACCTGGCAACGTCCCCCGTTTGTAATGTCTCTTTGCTGTCTACAAATGTATAAGGCTGTTAATACCTACACACATATTATATCAGAATAATTCTATATTAGCTTGTACACATATTAGATGCCTTGATAGCATTACTGAACAGTAAAGAGACATTTCCTACGTGAACGGTATATTTTGGCCCTTGATAAAAACACCCCTTGCGGCCGTAGGTATCCCTTTGACTGTGGAGGAGGAGCAAGCAGGTAACTTGCAGGGATTCCGTCCAACCAGGTACCTTAAAAAACGCGATACTTTCTACGGCACAGAAATTGGCCTGTATTAGAGGTACTGTGGCGCAGGCGAGTACTAGGCTCGACTTCCTTCGCAGGCAAATTAATATATGCTGTCTGGTACTTCCTGGTCTCTCTTCCCTATGGGTCTCGTGACCTGCTTGCTCCTCCTCCACAGTCAAAGGGATAGATGACAGCCTAACCACATACCCCGCTCATGCCCTCCTTCTCACCAACTCAAAGCCAAAGATCGGCGCCATATCAACCTGCATAAAACTAGCATGACATCCTACGCGTTGGCACTTCAACTCCACCACTAGACCTTTCTCCCCGCTGGGACAGGCAAACTCCCGTGTTGTACTGTTGGGCGTGTGTGTGAGGTCAAGCACGCCCAGCAACTCTCCGCGCACGGGAAGGGTCGAATACGACAAGGTGTCATAATCGACCTCGTCCATACTGGAAGAGGCTGTGGCTGACGGTGCGATCAGCTGCCAGACTTCAATTTCCGTCACATCACCCTTGGTTGTGAGGTCCCTGGCACGCGCAGAGAACTCTGGAGGCGGCCGCCAGGAGACTGCACAGGCGTTGACGCCAGGAGAGGGGGCGGGCGCGGGGAAGCTCATGATTGTGGAGTCCTTTTGCCACGTCAGAAAAAGCAATACCGTATTGGTACATGGGGAATTGGGGGGAAATGAATGATCAGCCATCACAAACCTCGACAGTAATATATACCTGCACGCCCTGGCCCCACACGGACTTCTTCAATTTGCGGCTCACCCGTGCAATTCTATCCGGCCAGACGTGGTGATAGACCTGGGGTGGGGGGATGAAATCCGCAAGTCTGTCTAGACCCAATCTAGCGTCGCCGTATGGGAGATTGTCCAATTCAGAGTCAGAGAAGGGGTGGGCTTGGTACTTTGAGAGTGTAACAGGAAGGAGAGCAATGTTGACAGTTGATAGCAGCGCTAGGGCCAAGGAGAAGTAGAGAATAAGCTTGGGCAGCTGGGAGGGCTGAGATGGCGCGAGGGCGGGCATCTTGTCCGAGGCTTCCAGCAAAGGCGCCGAGTGGTCGTCCTCAGTGGAGAACCGTTTCTCAATAACTGCGCTGAAGCCCTCGCCATCGTCGCGTACCGAAAGAGGCTCATACTGGGAAGAGCTGGGCTTTGCTTTGGAGGAGAACATGGTGAGGTATCGTTGACGGGTAGTAGGGAAGAGCGAGCGGAGAGGAGGATGAAGGGCAAAGGCAAGTAGCGATATGTGCATTTCTGAGCTGGGCTTGTTCAGCGGCATAGCAACGTCACCTTTTCGATCAATGCGGTTGTACGTACAGCCACCCTACCAGCATGCTCTTTTATTTTTGAGCCAAGCTGAGACTGAGCATAACACGGATATCCTTAGCCGACCGGCACGGTAAATGCAACCCTTTCCAAGTGTCTGCTCACCGCGCAGGGATTGGTCGACGACTGTATATGTGTACGGATTACCAACTGATACGACCCATCTCCGCGACCCAGACAATGTGGGCTATAGTACCCCGTACTCTATACTGCTATCTCCATCTGGCCTGGTAGAGACGGTCCTGGGAGAAAGTTTGACCGGACAAGCATACCAAGTACTACATCATGCCCTCGCTCTGTTCAGTGGCCGCACTTGCCCACAGTCAACCATGCCTTCAATTCTCGTTGCAATCACACTTGTGCTCGCCGTCCGAATCGGTGCCGGCCTAACAGCTGGAGCGCACGCCGGATTCCACGTACAATTTCCATGGATGACTCGCGGCCCAAACCCAAGGACCCGACCTGGGCTAGATAGGTACAACCCGTTCTGCGGTATGTCCCTCTCCATCTCCGGCCTAGCAGTAGCGTAGGCTGATACAGAAAAGGCGAAATTGTGCACAACCCCCAACAGTACTCCCGCCGCTCCCGCAGTTTCCTCTCGTTCTCCGGCCATGCTGGCGACCTTGTAACGGCACTTTATACTCAGCATAGAGTGCCGAGGAAGCGAAGTGACTTCCCCTACATCATCCTACAGGATGTGCCCATCCAGCCTTCGGGTCAGCTGTGTGTGAACGTCACAATACCATTTCAGACCAAGGCCGACGAGATCGGGGTCATGTACTTTGAGGCGAGGGATCCCAAGACGGGAAATGTGCAACACTATGTCAGTTGCTCCCGCTTGCAATAGAAGAGTAGATGCTGACGCAAGTATAGTGCTCCGACGTCAAGATGGCTGATACAGAGGCCCTTCCGGAGGAGCATCCAGCTATGTGCGCGGCTAATAACGAGACACTTATCCCGATGCCTGATGAGTACCTGTAGATGTAGGCCGGAGAACTGTCATGTCCTTCTATGAAAAAGCGTCGCTTGCTTCCGAATGTGTAACTTTGCGGCCGTCGCTTTTCTGACTAAATCATTGTTGTCATCAAGCAGATACTAGCTTTGCTGCAGCTGTATCCGCTTCTATCAATACAGAGTACCCACGAAATTGCTTCAGCTATTAACCGCGTGTCTATGCCAATCATTCTCTGTGCCCAAGGAGATTGTAAGCCCAATGTATGAAGCTGACTTAGCTAGATGGCAAGCTAATGGTCAGGTACATAATCGGCCAATAATAAGGTAGTTCTACTACACCACTAGACATGAGGAGGCTAGCGAGATAGCATCAAGGAAATATACAGCAAGAAGACCCGGATTGCCTACGAAGAGCATCAAGACAGCAATGGGGTCTTAAGCTCTAGCACGCCTATAAAAAGTATAGAGACTAGATATGTCATATATTGCGTATACGTGTAGTATGATACTTGAGATACGGATTCAATTTCCCTATTTAGGCAGATTTATACTGCTGTGTTTCCAACGTGACGATAAAGGGTACGCTCAACAGACGGCGCAACGTTTGGTGAGTTGCGGTGCTCGTCTATAGAACATAGGATACACGCCTTTAATGCTCCTTCCATGCGTTACAATCAGTCCTCCTCAGCCGAGAAGTCTGTGCATGGAAAGGACTTTGATTTCAGGCCTCATCTTCGTCGAGGCGGTAGCGATGACGCTTCTCAAGTGCGGCGTCCTCGTCATCATCTAGACGGTAGCGGTGGCGCTTCTCAAGTGCGGCGTCCTCGTCATCATCTAGACGGTAGCGGTGACGCTTCTCGAGTGCAGCGTCCTCGTCATCATCTAGACGGTAGCGGTGACGCTTCTCGAGTGCAGCGTCCTCGTCATCATCTAGACGGTAGCGGTGACGCTTCTCGAGTGCAGCGTCCTCGTCATCATCTAGATGGTAGCGGTGGCGCTTCTCAAGTGCGGCGTCTTCATCATCATCTAGACGGTAGCGATGACGCTTCTCGAGTGCGGCGGCCTCATCTTCATCTAGGGCGTAGCGGTGACGCTTCTCGACAGTAGAGCGATGGGCATGACTGATTAGATCTTCGGCACGGAGAGCCACACCATCGGTGGGAACCGCTGCGGCTTGGGCAGAAAAAATGCTCAGACTGAGGCTGGCGACGCCAAGCAGGGCGACAGTGAAATGCATTGTTAAAATTTGGTGTTGGAGATGCTTTAGTTAGGTAAGGTTATGAGATGGCTCGTTGATGAGAACAAGTTTTCATGCTCGCTAGGCCCTTGAGAATTTATGCCTTTCCAGATCTGAGGAAGAACAGGTATGTTGCTTGCTTGAGGAGCCGGCAAATGAAATGCCTGCATGATCTATTGTAGAGAGCAGACTAAAGAGAAACAAGCAAATGCATGTCTCATTTCTTATGCTATATGTACTTTAGACAGAGGAGTAATATACGGTTTGCTTTATTCCTTATGCTCTATGTACTTTAGATAGAGGAGTAATACATGTTTTTCTGGTAATACTGTATATATAGATTACCATAGAGAAAGTAATATATGTTTCATACGTCATTAACTACGTAACACAGATTACTAAAGAGAAGGCAATGCATGTTCCATGTGTTGTTCTATATGTGCATGCTTATGGTATGTAATACTTCATCATTCACGTCGTTCTAGTTCCAGCGCTAGTGCGCTATCCGCTATCCGACGTGCCGACTATTCCGATCTTGGGCATTAGCGTACGGATCTGCACTAATCAGAACTCAATGGGACTCGATCTGAGAGGATGATCCCGCTTTCTATCCACTTTCAGCCATCGGTAGGCCTATGCGTGTTTCTGTGCTTCTTGGCATTTGAACTGCCGGACCTTTTCTTGGCCATTGTCACATCGCGAAACATTAAGCAATACATGCTCTAATACGTAATCGCTAACTGGCTGAAGATTCTTTGCATTATGGCGCGAGTTCTCGCATTATGGCGCGAGTTAGGGTCAGATAGCGCTGATCTCCGCACAGGTTGAGAGACTGCAGATATTGATGAGACCGATGAGTGAAGGCTCTGATGAAGAAAGCATCTCGGCGTTCGCGTCTTCTCCTGCCTCGCTGTTGGGGAATCTGCTGACGTGGCTACCCGAGCTTAGGCTGATACGGTCATTGATATGTTGACTTGTTACTTGTATTACGCTTTCTAAGCTGAGCAACATTTCATCTCCATCTGCTGCCCTTGACGAACCTGCCTACCTTCCCACAGAAAAATGTTCCCCAAGTCCCTGGCAGCCGGACTACGGGGTCCCTCCCTCGGCCTGCTCGCAGCACTAGGCGTATCCCTTGTCCTCAACTTGGGCGCTCTCGTCTTCTCCCTCACCATATTGAGGCGCGGAACGCGGCAATACAGTGCGATCTATCCCTTCTTCTCCTAGCATCTCTGGCTAATACGCAGCAGCATACCTCGCCGGCGA
The DNA here is from genome assembly GCA_038367545.1 of Beauveria asiatica. NCBI lineage: Eukaryota > Fungi > Ascomycota > Sordariomycetes > Hypocreales > Cordycipitaceae > Beauveria > Beauveria asiatica. Next base: position 82,524 of record JAAHCF010000037.1, on the reverse strand, counting down.
CCGACCTCGGGAGCTTCCCCTTAAGGTCCGCACCATCCAGGCAGCCTTTCATGACGACCCCTCCCACTACGGGATGGAAGGCATCACGGCTACGGCTGAATGGAATGCAATCCGCCCACCCGGAAAGGGTTTTGCTTTTCTAGGGGAAGAGCGCTTGGCATTTGATGTGTCAATGTGGCACCAGTTGCACTGCCTGAACCACATACGCGCGGTACTCGTCAACGGCGACGATGGGTCGGACCATACCGGGCACTGCTTCCATTACCTACGGCAAGGCATTCTCTGCGCCGCCGACACAACTCTAGAGTCAGGCGGCACAAGCATGACATTAGCAAATGGGGACAAAGTTGCTCCTGGCGTAGGAACTGTGCATACCTGCCGGGACTGGAGGCAGGTCTATGATTGGATGGAGAGCCAGCATAAGCAGTGGACGCCTGACATGTACGAGAGATATAAGGAAAGCAGCAAATAATGAAGATAACATTAGGCATAGGGAAGAGAGAGCACCAGAATGTAAAGATGCATTCCTTGGTGCTACTCTTTTTTAGGGTTTATGTGGGAGAGTATATAATAATGCGCTAATAACCATATTTACTATATTAAAGTGGCTACGAGGCAAGCAAGGTAGATGTAAATGTAATTCGAGTAAATGTGAATTTAAATTAAGGGAACCCGTCACTCTTCGTCTACATAACGATAACACAAAGGCCAGCCCTCGGTATCAAACACCCTTCTCGGCGTCATGGGCACACTGTGAACGTCAAAGGGCATCTGATGATCTGCATCCACGTCAAGGTCATAGCCTGGGCCGGTTATATTGCGCCGGGTAAGAGGCATGCCGGAAAAGGCGGCAAAGTTGGATGGGTGGTGGCGTTGCCACTATACACATCATATCAGTCATGTTGTCAGTCATAATCCGTACTCGGTGCCGGATGAGACATATGGTGCAAGACGGTAGCAAATGACTATAAAACGCACCTTATTCCATAAACGGTCAATTTGTGCATGATGTAGCCAAAAGAGCGGGTCATTGGGCGTGAAGGTGATTGCCATGCCCTGGCAATCGTCCTCCGGCAGGGCCTTTGGGCAGTCGCCCGCCAAGTCGCCCCCGACGAAGTTGTGCACATGGTTATGCAGTAGCTCCATTGCGTGCTGAAACCTGAAGTAGTCGCCCGTGGCTTTTTCGGTCGCGTTACGCACAAAGTCTGGGCCGAGGGTACGGTTCTGAGGCAATTCATGGGGAAACCAACCAGTGATCAGCGTCAGGTTCCTCCGCAGATGGTGTGGTATCGGCCAGGCTAGGGTAAAGTTCCCGCTGGCTGGGGCGAAAGCACCTGTGGTAACGACGCAGTCGGCTCCGGGGGAGGAATCGCAGTCCCCCGTTCCGCCCAGCCCATACTCGGGCGAGTCCTCAAAAACCGGCGAGCCAAACAGGTCTGCGTGATCGAGCGACCAGTCCCAGTAGGGTGTCGGCCCAGAATACCCGCAAGTGTGGCGGAGGGAGGTGTCAAATAGGTAGGTAAACCAGCGGTCTGCATTCGTGTTAGCTTGTGCTTTATTAATAATTTAGGAAGACGACGACGGCCAGAACGTACGCCATGGCAGGAAGTATGCATTTCCATGTGCGCTCTGCTCGACTGATGCGTGTGAGTACGAAAAGTCATCGTACAGACTCCTTCTACCCTTGAGCACTCTCTGGTCTTTGGTAAAGGATAGCCGCTCGTGCCGTATGCTTGCTAAGCACTACGACATGATTAGCAACGAATATGCTTAGGCCGCGAGGAGAAAGAATGGCGCACTTTAACAGCTCCCACCCACTCAGCTTTTTCCCTATGTGTCAACGTCCGCCATTCTTTGCGTGTCAGCATCTTGCTGCACTTTTGCGCTTGCACCCCGTTCCTTTGATACGTATGTGAAATATGGGCGCTGCTAGAAACGCCGAGGCTAACGACGGCGAGGACAGCGATTATGTAGAAGAACATTGTCGGACGGCCCATGGTTATCATTCTGCGAGGAGGTCAAGGAGAGATGGTAGCGATGATTTCAGTATGAATGACAGCTTAAATAGTCGGCTTCATGCGCCTGGTGTAATAATGCTCCTGGCCAGCATACTCAAGATCGGTCACTGCTCACCTATGCAGGGCAGACCCCACCACCCTTCCTGATGATGTATCATCCGCTCGTCTTGCCTTTCTCGTACTTGTACACTTTTCTACCTAGGAAAAAAGTGAACGAAATTCTTCACCTACATCCATCTCGAAGCCGCAAGCACGACAATGCGCACCTCGATCTACCTCTCCCAATGCCTTGCCTTGCTCCTCTGCTTTATCTTCCCTCTCTACTTGGCCATCCGTGGCTCCGCCTCATGGACTGATATAGAAATTCTATTTTCCTCCCTTTCGAAGCGCGTCGAATTCCTTCACGGTGAGCTCATCTCTTGGCGCTTCTCCGCCCCAGTGCCAATCTCTGAGAAAGAGCTCGACGCTTCCGTCGAACATCAAGACATAAAAAAGGAGAAAAAGCCCACCCTTCCCGATGGATTAGCGCATTGTATTTACTCCTTTGAGCAGTACCCATTCCTCGCTGAGCAAGTGCTTCAGCGAAAGCATGCGCGGTATTCCAAGCAGGCGCCTGCGCAGAAAGCGATAAGCGATAAGCTCGGCTACAATGAACACTTCAAGAAATCGAGGAAGGGAATCGAGACAAACGCCCGATTCTCAGGAAAAATTGCCCATGTCGCGAGGAAGGATTATCACACCGGCCTACAAGCGCTAGAGAATAGAGGAAAAGCGGAATTTGGAGTGGTGGACATGGCAATGGGACATCTTTCGCGAGACTGGAGCACGCAGGGTGCAAAGGAGAGACAGGCCGTGTTTCCAGCCATCCTAGGCGGGCTTGAGCAACATTTAGGCCGGAACGGAACAGGAGTCAGGATACTTGTACCCGGATCCGGTACTGGTCGGTTGGCAAGTGATATAGCTGATTTCGGTGCGTCCATCTCACTTAATTGACTTGAAGGCCTGCTCTCACACCGAATCAGGGTACGACGTCACAGCCAACGAGCTAGATTACGGCTCCATCCTTGCCTACAATCTACTAATCAATCACACGACCGCGCTTCACCAGCACGCCCTGCAGCCCTTCGTGACCAAGTGGACACACCAGGCTAATCCTTCCTCGCGCTACTCTGTCATAACGGTGCCAGACCACTGGCCGAACAAAGCTGTCAAGCTGGTCGAGGGCGATTTCTTAGAGATGTTCCCCCAGGGCGGTGAGTTTGATGCCATCGTCACGCTCTTCTTCATCGACATGTCCGAGAACGTGATTGACTTTCTGAGCAACATTTATCGGCTGCTGAAGCCCGGTGGAATATGGATCAACCTTGGGCGTATGTTACTGTACCTTCTTCCTTGAACATGAACGTCCTTATGTTTCTTGGTATCCTGCTTACCGCCGAGCTCGAACTGACGTGTGCACAGCGCTGAAATGGGGTACTTACTCCGCTCTTCAGCTCTCGGCGGAGGAAGTACTGCAGCTGGCAGATTTGATCGGGTTCGATGTAGACCATACGTCAAGGAAAAACATTGACAGCCTGTACGCTGAACAGCCGGAGACGTTGCTGAAGTTTACCTATAGTGAGTGGCCCCTCCCTTTGTTTTGTAGGACTGAGGATGATTGCTGATGGGACGGGCAGTTACACAGTTCTGGACCGCGATAAAAAGGGGATAAATTTTGTTTGGCTACTCAACGGCAAGACTGGTTGGGATGTCGGCTGGTGTGGCAAAGTGGTGTTGTACCCTCCAAGGGTTGGAAGTTCAAGTAGAGGCTCACGACGTCACCCAGGCAGGCCATATAAATGCAGGACTAGTTGCACGCACCGTGTTATACCGCTATTGAGATAATATTATGATACCAGATGCGATAGATCGGGGCTAGGTACAGCACTAACAGGAAAATTCTTTTCGTCTATGGTAGAAATAGAGAAAAGGTGATAGCTCTTTTTATCTATTACTTCGTTAGAATATCTATAGTCATACAATCCACTAGTAAGCGCTTCATTAACTAACATAGCCTATATAGAACTAATACTATAATAGTTAATAATATCTTAATAATAATAATATATTATAATAATATCTATATAAAAGTTTTTTAGTTAACCTTATTTTATTAAGTATATTATAATAAGTAATGAAGTTATTTTATATAATAAAATTATAATAAATTATACTTAAAAAACTTTAATATATAAATATATATAAATATATATAATTAAGTTTAAATTAAGTTTTATATATAATATATACTTATTATATTAATAATTAAGTATTAAAGAGTTTTATAATTATTATAATTTTATAATTATTTATATATATATATAAATAACTTATTAATTTAATATATTATAAAATATTTTATATTAATAGTTAATAATATTAATAATATAAATATTAATATATTTATATAATATAAAGTTTTTTATATTAAAAGAAGATTTTTATATATTATTAAATATATAAATAATTTAAATTTATTAATATTAAAATTAAAAATTAAAAATATAATAAACTCTTTTATTAAAAAAATATTTTTATATATAATCTTTAAGTAAATTATATAAAATTTTATTAAATAAATAATTTTATTATATATTAAAATTTAATTATATTAAAATTAAAACTTAAAATTTTATAAATTAAATATTAAATATATTTATATTATTAAAAAAACTTTTTAAAATTATTATAAAAATTATTATAAATTATATTTAAAATATAAATAAAATAAATTTTTAAATTAAAAATTTATAATTTTTATTAAAAGAATTTTAATTAAAAATAATTCTATTAAAATAATTTTTAATAATATAAATAAAGAACTAAGTATATTATTCTCGTGACCTTAACTAGTCCTGTATATAACGCGTAAAATAAGGATTAGTAGAGAGAGCAAAACTTAATTCTACTTATACTTAATTAATAACATCTAATGCGTTTTCTATCTAGTTATATATACTTTTAACCTTTATGGAAATTTAATCGAGACCTTGAATATTACCGTTACACCTCACCGATCAGCCGTCATCACGAATTGACTGAAGTGACCTTGAACAGGATTTGCCCCTTCTGAATTCTACTAATTGCCTGTCTAATGGATCCAGTCTCCAACCTTCGAATTTCCCTAGATGGACCTTTTCACATTTATAAGCTTATCAATTACGGCCATCGCTCCGATCAGCATCTCATCTTGATGTGTTAACGCCACCGCCTGGATAGCTACCGGCATGCCAAGAAATACACTGTTGTCATCTGATTATATGTCAGCGACCACTTGCTTTAAAAAATGTTTCATAGATCATTTCTCGGTAACAGTATGGACTCACATAGCGCAGCATTCTCCTTGTCCATATTATTGACTGGCTGGTAGCCCTCTGGATAGGCATCATCACCAAGGACCCTTCCTGCAGGGAGCACACCGCTGGGGTAATCCAAAAGATTCCACTGTGCGCAGTATCCCCACCAAGGCTTAACATCATGGGGAGTGCCTTGTAGCGGCGCTGCAGGGCAGAGTAGCACGTCCATCGCCCTACCCGACCTGCTTAGCCGCCCACTTCTGTAGATATTCCGTTCGATATACATCGCGATCTACATTAAGCTTTTATATTTGCCGTCAGACTCTTGTAAAAGTTCTAGATGCTCACACGAAATAGATACTCACCTTCTAAACTTCATGGGTTAAACGCTGCTTCACGATTAGATCGGAAAGGAGTTTCTCAGCGGATGGAAGCATAGGTTCGTTTCTAGCGGCAAGGGTCTGCTTAATGTCTAAGCCGCCATCGGTAAAGTATAGTGGCAGTAAAATCTTATCCCACGCCCTCTTATGATTATAGGGTGCAAAGTCAAATACTAATGGCTATAGTTAGCGATGCTGGTGATTAGCGTCATGATCTTAGAGGAGGCGCATCAGATACCTTCGTGTCCCACCCTTCTCAAACTTTCAGCAGTTTCCCTTAACGCTCTTATAATGTATGGGTGTGGCATGACCACTTCATCCTAATGCATTAGACCGACTGTCAGCTTCTGCGTCTTGAGATGTTTCGTCTGTGACTTCCACGGAAGAGCCAGCAGCGGCTCCTTCAGCCATGGCTGTGAATCGAGTGTTACCTGGAGGAAGAGTTCCAAGTCCTGCACGCTCTGAGATATCGGACCCGCAACCGCCGTGATTGACTCTGCACCGGACATTGTACACTCCCAGCCTGAGGTGGGAACACGTTTACCCGACGGCTTGAAGCCGTAAAGGCCATTGAATGCGGCCGGAACTCTGATAGATCCCCCTATGTCCGATGCGATGCCGAGAGGTGAGCCTCGCTGGGCAATGAGCGAAGCCTCGCCACCGCTAGAACCTCCGGCCCCGAGAGCAGTGTTCCAAGGGTTGAGGGTCCGTCCGTAGATGTTGCTTACCGTCTCTAAAACCATCATACACTGCGGATTATTTGTTTTGGCGTATAGGACGGCGCCAGCATTCCGCAAAATCTCCACAATATGAGCGTCCTTACTCTTGACTGCATGGTCGGCATATGAGATGTATCCGGCAGTAGTAGGCTGGCCTTTGACATTGTAATGGTCCTTGACCGACACTGGCACTCCATGCAGTGGGCCAACGAGTTTTCCAGTAGTCTCATATACATGATCAAGATTTAGAGCTTGCTCGATGGCGTCGGCGAAGAAAATTTCAGTCAGGCAATTAGTCAACTGCTGTGCAACTGCCGCACGATGGCAAAAAGCCTCGGCCACCTGCACGGACGAGAAGTGTCTCTCCTTAATCTTGAGTGCCAACTCTGTTGCGGTCAATGCCGTAATTTGAACCACTTGAGACGGTACTAGATCTGGCAGCAAGTCGATGACTCGCGTGGTGTTTCTGATCTCTCGAAGCTGCATTGGAGTCAAGACCCATTTTGAAGGTATCACAGCGGCGCGTGACTTTTGATGACGCTGTTGGAATGTAAGTATAAGCCTACTACTGATAAGGCGCATGACTTGCCTCGGCAATTGACTTCCATGATACAGCCATTTTGCCAATCTAATAGTGAAATTGAAACACAATATGAAAAGTTTAGTGTGTGATTTATCTGATGCTGGGGGTAATTGACTATGTGGCTGTGAACTGAAGCACTGGACAGGATCTCAGTGCAACTGGGTACTCGGTTCGACGATGCCCTAGGTGTACTTTGTAGACCAAATTGTTTGCTATCATCAATAGCCTCGCCACCCCGCAGCTCGATACATAAGTCCATTCTGGCTTGATTGCCGGCTTTTGGTGGGCAGCCCGTGGACGCGCCACCGCCAAGATCAAACTGCGCAGAAAAGCCACAGTCGGAGGGTTGCCTCATGCTCGTCGAAGCATGCTGCTTTTGGGGGCGCTAGTGCATGTAGATCCAGTCCTGCTCGTGGAATCGTGCTGCTCAAGGAACATGCCGCCTGAAGTCGAGAATTGACAATGAGGAGCGCCCCAGTCACACAAGGGAGGCTTGAGAGGCTTTCACGAGGCCATACACGAGGGAGGCTTGCATGATTGCAGACTCAGTATATGATCGCAGACGCCTCTTTGACAGATAATGTGGAGGAGGGCACGAGCGGCGATGAATGACGGCCCCCAGCCACAGCCTCGAGGAGGGCACCGTATGTGGAAGGTGCAATAAATGCCTTTGATAGCTGCTCCTTCTGAGCGACCTTTTACATGTGCCTCATCCGACTCCGTACTCTCATCCGAGGTGATGTAGGGGTACGGCCCAGAACGGCGAGCTCGCTTCTTGGCCGATGTCAGCTTTCCGCTTTACTAAATGAGATGCGGCCTCTAAAAAAGCAGGCGATGGTCGATTATTCCGTGCCACTGTGTGGATAATGTTGCTTTAGCACAATCCGTCAGCGTACCCGGCGATCAGACGGCAATGGATATCCCTCACATCGTAAATGGCCCACACTGTCGCGGAACAGCATCAATTTGGGATTGGGCTCTGGCATAACCCTCTCATATATCAACTGAGGGCTTAATCAGTGATTATATATGCGCTTATATAGTTGATTAATCCGAGTATTTAGAGGAATATTTTCGTATTCTCTCCTCTTCAACACCAACGTAAGCATCTTACAGATCGCTCAGTATCACGCACCATGGCCACCACCGAGACGTCGGCGAAGCGCCTTTTGATTGCGAATCGCGGCGAGATCGCGAACCGAATCCTTAGAACAGCACGATCCCTAAACTACTGCATAATCTCAATTTATATGCCCAGCGATACTTCCAGCCCTCATGTAACGGACGCCGACGTCTCCATCCCGGTTTCTTCTTACACGGACATTGACGAGACTATTGCCATCATTAGACGCCAGGCTGTAGATTTCGTTATTCCAGGGTACGGCTTCCTATCTGAGAATGCAAAGTTTGCAGCTGCAGTCGAGGATGCTGGGGCTGTCTTTGTCGGGCCTGATCCTGAACACATTGTCACGTTTGGCATCAAAGACCGCGCGAGGGACTTGGCCGCAGGCATCGGCGTCCCTGTGTGCCCTGGTTCTGGAATCATTCAGTGTGAAGACGAAGCGGTGTCGGAAGCTTCCAAGATTGGATACCCTGTAAGTAAATATTTAATTCTCAGCCATATTGGCATTTTTTGCGCTCGGTTCTAACATGCCTAGATTATGCTTAAAGCCACCGCCGGCGGAGGCGGAATGGTGGGTTAGCGACGTCCGTGGAGCGCGAAAGCCTCGGATCATGTCTAACAGTGTCCCAGGGCTTGAAGATGTGCGAAAACGAAAGTCAAGTTCGCTCATCCTTTGCCAGCGTAGTCAGTCGAGGGGCCGCTCTGTTCTCCAACCCGGGCGTGTTTCTGGAACGCTACTACCCTGTTTCTCGCCACATTGAGATCCAAATCTTTGGAGACGGCCATGGTGACTGCGTCATCTTTGGCGAACGCGAGTGTTCCATTCAGAGACGACATCAAAAGGTTATTGAGGAATCACCCAGCCCGTTTGTGGAGACCCGGCCAGAGCTGAGAGAAAGACTTGTCCGAGTCTCCCAACAGCTTGCCAGCAGTATCAAGTACAAATCTGCAGGGACCATCGAGTACCTTGTCAATGATGAAACCGGAGAATTCTTCTTCCTGGAGATGAACACTCGTTTGCAAGTTGAGCACGGAATCACGGAGCTACGATTCGGCATCGACTTGGTCGCGCTGATGCTGAAGCAGGCGGAGCAGCCACTGAACCTCGATGCTCTCAAATTGTTGAAACCATCAGGCGCAGCTATAGAAGCTAGAATCTACGCTGAAAATCCCTTCAAGAACCATCTTCCCAGTCCAGGCCAGCTGCAGCTGGCCGAGTTCGGAGGCGGCCCAGGCATCCGCGTCGACACCTGGGTGCAAACCGGAACCAGCGTATCTCTCGCATTTGACCCATTGCTTGCCAAAGTTATGGCTCACTCTGGAAACCGGGACTCTGCCATTTCCAAGATACTTGAAGCCCTATACAACACGAAGCTGCTAGGACTCGTGACAAACACGGACTATCTGTGGCGGATTTTCAAAACTGAGTGGTTCAGGGAGGGAAAGACAACAACCAACGTACTGGATAACTTCGGATACACGCCCCAAGCTATGGAGATTATCTCTCCCGGGTCGTCGACTACAGTTCAGGACTTCCCGGGAAGAGTGGGAGTAGGGTTCGGCATCCCCGAGGGAGGCCCTGCGGATGCCCTGCACGCCCGACTAGCAAATTGTGTGGTGGGCAATGACCCTGGCTGCGAACTACTTGAGATCACACTCACCGGTCCCAATATCAAATTCCATGAAAGAGCCATTATTGCACTGGCTGGCGGTGTTGTTGAGGTGCGTATTGACAATAATCCGGTGAGGATGTACTCGCGTATCGAGGTGCCTGCCGGCTCTGTCGTGGCTATTGGCCGCCTTTCGCAAGGATGTCGCACCTATCTTGCAATCCGGGGCGGCTTTCCTGGTATTCCTCAATACCTTGGATCCAAGTCAACAAGCCCCATCATTGAAGTTGGAGGGCATCAAGGCCGTCAATTGGTAGCGGGAGACATGCTGCATCTAAGCGAGCCCGCTGAATTTGCCCCCTTTGACTTACCCACTTCATTAATTCCTGTATTGGATCTGAAAACAATCTATTGCCTATCCGGTCCACATGATTCTCCTGAAATCATGACTACTTCAGGTGTCGAGGCAATCTACTCATCTGAGTGGTCTGTCTCTCACCAGGTCTCCCGCACCGGAGTTCGTCTCGATGGTCCAAGACCTCAATGGGCAAGGAAGACTGGAGGCGAGGGCGGCTCTCACCCGAGCAACTACTTGGATTATCCTTATTCCTTGGGGGCTCTCAACTGGACAGGTGACTCCGCAGTCATCTTTCCGGCCGACGCGCCGTCTTTGGGTGGCTTCATTACGTCGCATGTTATTCCACGGTCTGATTTGTACAAGATTGGTCAACTAAAACCGGGCGATAAATTTCGCTTTGCCCCAATCACACTGCAGTCCGCGATGACCCTGCGCCAAGAGCAGGAGGCATATATCCGCTATGTGAAATGCCTTGCAGCTGGAGGCTCACCATCAGAAGCTCCGGTCAGGCTTCAGCTTCAAAGAGAATGTATCAAATCAACCACTGCGTCAACTGCAGTTATTGGTACCCACAAAGACGTCACAATTCGACAGGCTGGCGATTCATACATACTCGTCGAATTCCTGCAGTCATTGCAACTTGAAGTCCGCTGCAAAGTGCAGGCAGTGACCGAGGCAATCAACGATTCTACGATAAACGGAGTACATATTGTGACACCTATTGGATGCAGTGAGTCTCGGCGCTAACAGGCGCGGCCATAACGAGGTGAATTTCACCAGACAGCTGACTGTTTCACAGGTTTGTTGGTCCAGTACAATGGCTTCATAATCTCTCAGGCACGGCTACTTGAAGAACTATATCGCATACTGGAGAAATGTGACGAATCCTCCTCCCTTTCAAACAGACTGTTCAGCCGACACATAAGATTACCCATGGTGTTTGATGACAAAGTCAACAGGGCTTCAGTCGAGCGATATATGCACACGCAGCGGCCGATCGCCTCATATCTTCCTGATCCCATCGAGTTTATTGCTCGCTCAAACGGTCTCAAATCCAAGCAAGAAGTGCTAGACAAAGTGCTCAGCACCAGAATCTTGGTCGTGGGTGTTGGATTTTGGAGCGGCACGCCCATTGGCTTTCCGGTGGATCCTCGCTGTCGACTGATGGTTCCTAAATTCAACCCATCAAGGACATTTTCGCCAGCCGGGGGTCTTGGAATCGGCGGCAGCTTCTTTTGTTGTGATCCGATAGTAAGTTTCTTTTCACGACTCCTCGGCGTGTCTTTGGCGGGTCGCTCGGTGCGGGCACAGCAAGAACAACAGATCTAACACGTATATACACAGGATGCTCCTGGAGGTTATGTCAACTTTGGCCGTACACTCCCCGGTTGGGATAAATTCTGCGTCAATAAAATCTTCGGTGATCGACCATGGCTGTTTGAGAACTTTGACCAGCTTAGCTTCTACGTGGTGGACGAGAACGAGTTCGAAGGCATATACAGCCGCTTCCAGGCTGGCAAGTATCAGTTTGACATTACTCAAACAGAGTTCAATGTAGATGAGTACACTAGGTTCTGCGAAAGTGTTGCCGACGAGACGGCAGAGTTCCGAGCACGACAAGAAGAAGCGACCGCAGTTGAAACAGAAAAGTTGGCCGCATTGCTTAGTTCCATTTATATTACACAGCTAATATGTTGGCGCTCGGGAGAAGATGATATTTGCCCAGTGGCAAAACGAGCAAAAGGTCCAACGAGACAGCGTTCCGTCCTTGGAGGATATTGGTGTGTTAGATTGAGCCCCGTGGAACGAGCCTCACATTGACCTCTGCAGATGATTTACTGAAGATCGAAGCCGCGATGCATGCCAGCATTTACAAAATCAAGGCACAAAAGGGTGACACAATCAGAGAAGGCGATGTCTTGGTAATACTTGAAGCAATGAAGATGGAAATCAACATTAAGGTGTCGGCTGCCCAAGCTGGTTTGGTGGTGGAGAGTGTCATTGTGGCGCCTTGCGATATTGTGAAGCCTGGCGATGTGGTCATGGTACTATCACGGCCGGTTGAGGCAGAACCTGAATAGTATCCAAGGTTCCAATATGTAGGACGAATCATCCAAGTCAAAAGAGCTTTTTACCACGGAACCAAATTGGTAGACAGCATGGCTTCAAACTCGGCATAGTTCACATTGTCGTAGCGCTCCATATGCTGCCAACAGTATTCCAAAGTCTCTAGCGCCCGGGACACATGCTGTAAATAATCAGCAAGGCCAAGTTTTCTTTAGCATATCCTTGTGAAATCAATGTACCTTGAAACCGAAGCTCCTCATGCCGTTTAATTTCTGGCGACACAACTCCTGTTGGTGTTGATCCACTGTAGCAATGCCTGCTGTAAGTAGTGGCCACACAACAGCGAGTTGGCTGACACCTTGAGAAAAGTTCAGGGTAAGTATGAATACTCTATCGACGGCGGATTTAATATCGTCATCATTGGCTGCGCGCTATAGTCTTTTGGTGGCGATTCTGTCGAGATAGATGGCACATGCCGAGGCATAGCTTTCGACGCAAGCGGTGACTGTGAGCATCTCGATTTCGTTGTCCTTTGCATCCAAGGGTAGTTTATTGAGGCCCTCCAATTGTAGGAATCCATTAGGAGCACTGTCATGCCAGTTCCTCAGCCTGTAAGCAATATCGACATGTATGGCGTCTTTCTGCTGTTTGTCAAGCCCGGAACGCTGCAACTTGGCAAAGCTGCTTATCTCGGCCTGTATCGACATGAGCCTCGACCATGCACTGCGAACCTGTGCTAAATTCCGGTTCGCTGTACAGTGACTTGCTGCAAAGTCTGGAACACCCAGGTTGTATTGCCACCCGCCCCCCAACGTTTCCCAATAGTCACCCGCTATGAATGGGGCTTCGCCAGTCGCACACGAAGCAGCGACGTCGAGGTATAAGAATCGTCGTATGGGCAGATTATCGTTGCCGAGAGTAAGCGCACTACTTTTATTTCTGTTGGCCACAGTCAGGCCAGGTGAGTACATGGCTTGGGCAATTTGACTGGCTCCTCGTAGGTGGACCTTCCAGGAAGCGTCGGTAGCGGACATTTTCTCGTACATGCAAAGCAACAGGCATATTGCCAGTAACTCGAGACTAGCAGCCCGCCCGTCGAGTAACAGTAGAGTTTTTCGAAGCTGCGACACGACGCGTACAATTTGATGGCTGCAGCGCGGTGCTCGGAACGCTTCTCCGTCAGCGGAAGACTGGCAAGGTGCATGGCTCCGAGGGCTTCCATGGTGCTCTGCAGCAGAGTGGAATTCTCGTCTCCCACGAGACTGAGTAGCATCCGATAGGGATTAGAGTTGGAAGGCGTGTCAAAGATGATGAGGAGTGTAGATACAGTGAAGAGATAGTGTTGGTAATACATGGTATTCTGGTTGCCTTGTACCTGGGCTGGCAGGCAGAGCTGGAACGAGGGTGCGTCCATGCTACCAGTCGTTGGAACGGCCTGGGCAAAAGAGGATTGAGACAGCCCGCCAGGCAATGATACAGCCCAGTCAAACAACCCATCCAGGTCGTCCGATGAAGCACCAGCCAGTGAAGACTCGCGGATGCCATCTCCTTTGCCGTCCAGCTGCAGCGTTCCTGGGCTGCCTAGCCGTTGGCGCAGAGGGATTCCGTCAAGTTGGGGTTTTTAGGCGTGGACGCCAGGAGTCATGATGGAGTGACGCGGGGATCAATGACCGCAGATGACAGCTGTTAGTTATTGCCATTCATCAGCCACCAGTTGATTATTGCTGCAAAGTGATGTGCAGCCCAGCATCTGGTCAATCAATTGCGGCCCGGCCTGCGCGGCTGAAAAGGGCTTGCCTTAGGTAGGGCGACATTCCAACATGGTGGCGCGGGCCATCATTAATTCAGCACAAATAAAGAGCAAAATGTTAGTCGTAGGCAAGGTTTTGAAATGCAGGCGGATGCAAATCCGGTTTGTTGTAGAGACGCGTAAGACTTGCCACTGTTGGATGAGAGCTAATAATCGCTGCGTTACGGATATAAGCGCTGAAATTCGCGGCAACTAATACTCAGGAAAGCCTGCGACTGACGCAACTGACAACAAATATACTCGACAAGAGCGATGTATGAATTATACATTTACTTGCGAGGGAAAAATTGGAAATAAATGATATTCGCTTATACTTTTACGCCACGCTGATCTGTCTCTGTTGGTCAATGCCATGAGCGACATTACACAAGTCACCAAACGTGCCCGGCCAACGGAATTGAGACCTACCATAAAGGCGAGTGAATCTGTTTTTATCAACTTGAACAGTCGTTGCTATCACCTCTTCCTCATTGGTGCTGCAACAGTAAGTCGGCGTCTCGCCTTCCTGTGGCTTCGCGGCCTGAGTCATGGCGTCGAATTGATTAGTAGAGTGACGCGGAAAAAAAGGTCCCAGACTCGATTGCCCTAAAAAGAATATTAATTGAACGTGACAATAGAAAAGGACGCTCAAGCGTACTCATCAGCGTCGCGGATCAAGCTCCTACAAGTATGACGACATCTGCCCCGCGATAGTTGAGAGCCGAAACCGCAAGCCGCTAACTATCCTCTCCGTACATAGTTCTTTGTTCCACAGGTCACAAGTCCAATACCAAACAATGTCCCCAGGCGCAATCTCACCTCTTGTGCCCGTCAAGGCGCTCACATTTGACGTCTTTGGCACGACCGTCGATTGGCGCACCTCGGTCATTGACGAGCTGCAGCTGCGCATCCATCGCAAGCTCAACACCGCAGACGGCGCTGGCGCTCCATCCGCAGACTTGCGCGAGCGCCTCGAGTATCTCAACGCCAATTATGCTGGCGGCGAGGCCGACCAAGAAAGCTGGACGGCTCGTTTCGCCGACGCGTGGAGGTCGTCGTACTGGCTCTTTGTGCGGTCGCAGGCCCGCGCGGGGGTTCAAGACGCGGCCACTTTCAAGACCACCGAGGCGCACTTCCACGACAGCCTGATTGATATTCTGCAAGAATGGCATCTCGAGGGGCTATTATCCGAGACGGAGATTCAGTCGTTGAGTCTAGTGTGGCACCGCCTCGTGCCCTGGCCCGACACCGTCGACGGACTGGCGAGATTGGCAGCGCCGCCGCTGAGCCTGCAGACAGCAACGCTGAGCAACGGCAGCATAAACCTGGTGCGGGACCTAAACGATTTTGGCGACTTGGGATTCCAGCATCTACTTTGCGCCGAGTCGCTCAAGGCGTACAAGCCGGCGCCCGAGACGTACCTGGGCGCGGCCAGGGAGCTGGGTCTGCAGCCTGACGAGGTGGCCATGGTCGCGGCGCACATGGCCGACTTGGAGGCGGCGAGAAAGGTTGGCCTGCGGACCGTGTATGTGGAAAGGCGAAAGGAGGAGGAGTGGCATGCGGAAAAGCTGCAAGAGGCCAAGGCGTGGGTTGATCTCTGGGTCAAGGAGGAAGAGGACGGGTTTATCGCGCTGGCGAAGCGGCTCGAGGAGCTAAAGGCAGAGTAGTGATAATACTATAACCATGTCCTTTCATTTTGAATGTAATCCCGGGGCAAGCTGATTAGATCCGTAGCTACTTTTGCCATACACTTATTACTATTCTGTTAATGTGGTATTAGACTTGTTGAAAAAGTAAATGCCTGATAAGGGATACTGTTAAGAGTCACCTAACCTGGCAATGACTGCAACTTATTTTTGTCATTTTTTAAACTATCTAAGGTCGTCTTGAAGTCTTTGAATCCTACTCTGGACTTCTTCTACTATACGGAAACACGGCGTTAATACTTTGGCTGCTGGATTATGTGGACAAATGTCCAATGGATTAAGATCGACGGTGTTTTCTTCTTTCCAGCATCTTTCTCTAGCTGCAGGACACGTTTCGTGTCTGATCTTATGACGGTCGTGCTGCCTGCGCTTAAAAGTCTTGCCTAGAGCGGAGATGCGTTGCGCATTGGTACGTAGGCTGTGAATTACTATTTCCTGAAATTGGACATTGCTGACCGCGAAAGCTAGCATCGATGCTGTTTCTTCGCCGAGAGCAATATGTACCATTTTTGCCTCCGAATTCGATTGCGTATATGTCTCTCGTATCTACTGTAGATAATGTCGGAAGCCCGACGTGACTTCGACTATGAGACGACTAATAAGGAGCACGTTTTGAATTGTAATGCGAGGCGGCTTGGCCAGATTATAATACACAGGATATGTGATAAGCCGCTCGAAAAGGTCAACGCTAAAACGCAGCCTTTGGAGAAGAGCATGTGATGTAGGAAGTTGTTTTAGCAGACGAAGCGCCTCGAGAACGTCTGCGCCGCACTCACACGATGATGTCGTCGGCGTTCCCAAAGCGCCCGAAGCCGATTGAGGTGTGATATTATTATGCGTGGCAGCATTAGAGGCGGGTTGTCTAAAGTCCCCAGGGAAATCGCCGTTTCCAGGCAAACCATTATATAGTACGCTTGGGTCGATTTCGGCCAGTAAATGACCTATGTCGCAGGAAGCTGCGAAGCCATCGGGCAGACTTGAAGAGAGATCAAGGAGACCGCATGGATCAAACCGCGCTTGTGTAATTGAAGTCTCGCAACTGCGTTGCTGCTGCTGGTATCCCACTTCCTTTTGCTGCTGTTCTACTTCATGGGCCAGTGACTGATACGCTGGCCGAGTTTGCCCGTTCTGGTACTCCCAGTCCTCATTCTCAGGCTGCGGCGGTGGCAAGATTGCCGTTAATCTTTTTCTAGGCCGGCCAGGCGCGCCCTTGGCACGAAATTTACAGCGCAGTGACAGAGCAGCACACCGTGAGCACCCAGTCTTTTCTCCCGAGCATTTCAGCTTCCGCGACCCTTTGGTGGCATGAGACTTTAGTTTCGATGGCTGGGGACTGCTGAAACTCACGACATAATTCGCAGGAATGCCGTTTGTGTCGGCCGGCATTCATTTTGGCATTGCAGACTAGGATTGGACTGCAGCAAGAGAGTCACGAGAAGTAGCCTGTGAGGTTCAACACAGAGTCATGATTGTGATGTAGGCCGCAACTTGGCATCTCGACCCTATGGAGTATGATGGCACTGTAATCTTTACCATGGTCCATAACCATGGCCTAATAGCGCTATCGCGTGGCGTCATTAAGCCACTGTCGGCTAGATTCTCCACTGAGGCAACTGAGTTGTTTTCCTCATTCTAGCATCTTTCTTCAGCGGACACGTATTTTAGCTAAATAAAAGATATATAATATACTATATTATATAGTGTATAAAATGATCTTTCAATATAGTAGTATATTCAGATGATATACCGATAATAGTATGTTAGATTTAATGATAAAGCACACTTGTATCAAACCCCTTTAGCGCCATCATGCATGCCAGTCCAGCGCTCAAAGTTTCCGCTGTCGAGGTCAAAAAGATCCAAGACCCTTCCACACATCTGATTCAAAATATCTTCTATGCCCTCTGGTTTAGTGTAAAAGCCAACGACGGGCGGCGCGATGATAGCCCCCGCCCGAGCCAACTCCAGCATATTCCTCAGGTGGATCTCATTGAACGGTGTCTCCCTAACGCTGAGTACAAGCCTCCTCCTCTCCTTTAGACAGACATCCGCCGCCCTTGTGAGGAGGTCATCGCAAATCCCAGCATTGATGGCCGCTAGGCTCTTGACAGAGCAGGGGGCTATAATCATTCCATCAGTCTTATACGAGCCACTTGCGATGGGCGCTGCTAGGTCGTATGGGCTGTATGAGTGATCTGCAAGAGCTTCAAAGCTGTGATGGAGTAATCGGTTTCCCATTTAATAGTCTCCGCGGCCCATTTGCTAATGATGAGGTGCGTTTCGACATTGAGACCACGGAGGAGCTGGAGCATATGTATGCCGATGGCAGCCCCTGTTGCGCCTGTAATTGCCAGGATGATTCGTTTTCTCGCAGGGGTTTCTACCATCGTAGCCGGAGAGGGTTGTCTTCTGCAAGCACTCTCAATAGTATTAATAGGCCAAATTTGACAGTGAAAATGCGGGTAGGGTAGAGTGGGCCAAGGTGGTATGATATCTAAGAGAAGGTCGAGTTTGAGCTATAGGAAAGGAATCCGGAACCTAGATATACTAGTCAATTGAATCTGGGACACGAAGTGTGGTTACCGGCTAAGACATCTCTGTGGGATGTGAAGACTACTAGTTTAGTTCAACGCGGCACGGAATAGCCGCTGAGTAGCACTGTTATTGTTTGCGTGTGAAAGTGATACACACATGCTTCCGCGGCTGTGAATAACCTCCGAGAATCTAGGCCGCGGAAGCGTCGCAGAGACGGAAGAGTCGGGAAAGAGGGCCCTCTAACCCGCGGCACAGGGGCCATTGACCTGGCTCAACTAGTTTCGATGGCAAAGTCTGGTGGATGTGGCAGACATAGTTAGTGGAAGTTTTCCAAGCTGACAGATAGTATGCTCCAACATATCCGAGGATGCCGCCGCGGATACCCCCTCCCATCCGCTAGCCGCGGACTCTAGTGGGAGACGAAAGGAAAGCGCGACCGAGGGGCTGCCGTTCAATGAGCAATCACTGCCGCGGCAAATATACCGCTCTGGCCCGTGGCTAACCCTTGAGTCTTGTTCTCCGAATTGTGGGTTGTCTCTTGAACACTCCGCAGACCGTGAACAAACTCCTAGTAGACAATTCCCGCGGCTCTCATGGGCGATTCGTATATTCAGAAAACCAATGCATAGATTTTGAAGCCAATGCATATATTAGAAGACTAAAGCCATGACTTCTAGTCGCTTTCATCTGCGAAAAATCTTCTCCCAAACAACCACGAGTTCCTATCAATTATTCCTCAGCAACAATGAACAATTCTCCTGCTATGAACTTCCGCGTCTTTGTGGACTACCTTCGCGACAAAGGGGAGTTATTAGATGTTGAACGCGAAGTCGACCCAAATTTGGAGGCTTCAGCTATTATTCGGCACGCACTCGAGACCAGAGCCAAGGCGCCGCTTTTTCATAATGTCACCGGGGCAAAAGATGGCTTCTTCCGCATTATGGGAGGCATGGGTTGCTTAGGTACCACTGAACAGTCCAAGTTTGGTCGCGTGGCCGCCCATCTCGGCCTTCCCCTAACGGCTGGACCCCATGACATCATGGCAAAAATGCTATCTGCTAAAACGGCATCTCCGATTCCGCCTACGATTGTTCCAGAAGGTCCTTGTAAGGAAAACAAATTGGAGGGAGACCGAATCGATCTAGACAATATGCCAGTGCCCATGGTACACGAAGGCGATGGTGGCAAATACATTCAGACGTACGGATTTCATGTCGTGCAGAGCCCGGATGGGAAATGGACCAGTTGGTCTTTGCAACGCGCTCATGTTTACGACTCAAAGCACCTAATTGGTCCAGCTGTTGCAGGAGGCGAGCACCATGGCACCATTTATCAGCAGTGGAAAGCTTTGGGCAAAGACATGCCGTGGGCGTTGGTGCTCGGCGCTCCACCCGCGGCACTCATGGCGGCCTCAATGCCACTACCCGAAGGTGTATCCGAAGGCGAATACATCGGGGCTGTCATGGGAGAATCCATTGAGGTAGTCAAATGCGAGACAAGCGGGCTCCTGGTGCCTGCGTCAGCGGAAATCGTCCTTGAGGGTGTTGTGTCAACAACCGACAAAGATCTCGAAGGACCGTACGGCGAAATGCACGGCTACCTCTATCCAGGCGACAAAATCCCGGAAATGCCACTCTTTCGCGTGGATTGTATAACCCACCGCCATGACGCTATCTTACCTGTGTGCGCAGCAGGAAGAGCCGTCGATGAGACGGTAAGTCGGCATGGCACCGAAAATAGTCTTTTTGGCAGCACTTACAACTAACAATGTGAAACAGCATGCCATTCTAGGGCCTCTGGTTGCGTCCGAGATCCTGCACCAAACGCAAAAGGCAGATCTGCCTGTCGCGGCTGTTTGGTGTCCCTTTGAGACTCATACGGTTTGGGCAGTTGTGCAAATTGACAACGGCAAACTGCAATCGAGCCCACGCGAATCAAAAGAATTTTGTGATCAACTTGCGGAAATTATTTTCCAATTGAAGCCCGGTTGGTTCATCCATCGGGTCTTCGTTGTGGGCGATGACATTGACGTCCTGGATTTTAATGATGTTATGTGGGCATACGCCACCAGATGCCGGCCAGGGTATGATGAATACGTGTATGAAGACTATACTGGGTTTTTTTTGGTGCCAATGATGGGGCATGGAACTGGCCCAGGCTTTACCGGTGGCAAGATGGTATCCGATTGTCTACTTCCTATCGAATACAAGGGAGAGCGGGATTACAAGATCTCTAGTTTCAGCGGATGCTATCCAAAGAACGTCCAAGACAAAGTTTTGCGTGAGTGGAAGGATCTCGGGTTTTCCGATTGATCATGTCTAGTATAGTATAGTGGGATCAAATAGATTATTCAAGTATTATTACCTTCTGGTATTTTAGACTAGCTGTTCGCGCTCATGCCCGAAGCCATTTGAATTGATCTGCTTCTTCTGGGTAGATCTTGTCTATCAAAAGCTGGACATATCTGCCATATTTTGACTTCCACTAATCGACAGTGGGGGAAAGAAAAGTGCTATAGAAAAGGCGATGTGACAGTGCACGGTTCTGTTAAAACACGTCGCCTTCATGCAATACATAAGCTGTCTGACTATTAGAGACTGATGTTGGAATCCAGCGCCACATTCGAAAAGAACCAGTTATTCCAAGCAGAGGACGAGTTATCCGGGCTCAAAGCATCCAGAAAATCAAAATCCAACGCTGAGCTGACCTCGTCTTCCACTTGTTGAGGCTGCTCTATATCCTGGGCGTCAACCACAGGCGGAGCTGCAGCAACACTAGTTGAGTCTGTCCTTGTAGGCACCTCACACATGCGCCGGCGTTTCACCTTTTCATTGGCTCTCTGCAAGGTCACTATATAGAGACGAGCAATTTTCGTACTGGAATCATAAACCTCGAGTATACTGCAAGCACTCTCAATAAGATTGTCAAGCTCAGCGGACGAAACATGTTCTGACAAGACGGGAAACAGATGAGCAGCGATGATGACGGTTGCAGCGATATACGTATCTTGAAACACGATTAATTATGACAGGCGTCGTTGACGGGCTTCACTTACATAATATGATATACCGGCGAAAGGGTTGTGAGCCATGCCCAGACGACCTGAGCTGCAACGGCCTTTCAGGTTCACGGCGTAGATATCCAATTAAATCTCGAGCGGTGTCTACGCAATTCAATTGACATTGCTTCTCAATTGATGCAGTGATTGAACAGTCAGCGTTCCGAATCATGGCTGGATTCTGCGCCACGATTTCCGATCGAGCCGGATCCAAGAACGGCCTGAGGAGAAGAAGTCGAACGCAAAGATGGCTGCTTGCGGTCAGATTCAAAATTGGCAATTATTCGATAATATAGGCGGCCTACCGAGCTTGCAATGCGTTGGCCTGTCGTGATATGATATTTTCCTGCGAGATCCCGCGCGGTCGCGATTCGGGTAGCAGCTGCCGAGGTAGGTGCTGACGCCAAGACAGGAGATCAGACTCGATGCGAACGACTTCGGGCACAAGTTTGATCAGCATATAAATCCCATTATTTCGCTTAGCATTTTCTGAGCTTCCTAGGCTGGCTTTGCACTTGGTGAGATAAAATAGCTCCAGAACATGGCCCAAAATATGGTGCAGTTGGCAGTATGCACTATAGAAGCTACTAATTTGGGGATTGGCTGGGACCGAAGCCTGTGCGGGAGAGGTGGCAGGGTAATCGGCGACCATCGCCAGCGTTTGCGGTATTTTTAAAGCAGAGCCAAAAATCATGGCCGCTTGTCTGTACTTGATTAGTATTCAGTATATGTGAAAAAGCCCGTCGTCTTGGTGCCGTACTTATCCAGGATAACGCAACCATGCCAAACCCTTCGCGCCAGCTGCCGGTCTCTCAGGTCTGTTAAGCCATCAATCATAGCAGGCAAGTGCAGGCCAATCGATTGAGCAATATGGATTGCTAGGCTGATGCTTTGCAAACATCTTTGCGGCGTGCAGTTGTTTTGCTGCCACAAAGCAGACAGTAGCAATACCTGTATGTTTTCGAAGCTGTTTAATTCCATCAGGTTGCAGAGCATCAGCTGTTCAGCTCTCGAGTAAAAAATGCCAGCCGATTTTGCTGACGGCTTGGAGCCAGGGCCTTGAAAGGAACCAAGCTCACAGGCTAGAGCAAATATCAAGTTCAATATGCAGTGAAACATTCTTGCATCGATCTGCATCTGCTTGTCATTAGCCCAGAGGGTCTCATATGCTTGACTCATAGCAGGTTTGTCTAGCCAGGGAAAAATTGGATCGACAAATTGCCAAAACGTCTCAAACAGCTCGTCGGCGGTACGCTTGGTTGGGAGGACAAAATCCACTTCGGGGTATGTCGCATCGCCTGACGGCGAATGCCGTATTCTGGGCAGGGTTGTTGTAGATGTTGTCCTGGAGATTGCTTGAGGCTGCTGAAGCGAATGCCCCCCTTCTAGTGCATCCTCTATCTGCTGCAGGAAGGCTGCTCCTGTAGAAGAGCCGACCGACGCTTCGGTTGGCAAATATACATTTTCATGAGAGGTAGAGTTATTTTGGGTGACCTCCTGCACCTCCCGTTGAGTTGCGGTAGTAAACCCAGACCAAAGAGATTGTGCTCTCTCTCGGACTTGTAAGTTTTCCTCTAGACACTGCTGCGAGTCGTTTTGAAACCCTTGTTGACTTTGATGCGTCTTTTAAAATACCATCAGCACATTACTGCTCATAGATTGCTTTGCCGGCGCACCTCAACAGTTATTGATTGTCCATTGCCTAGACACACTCTAGGTTCATCTGCTTGAGATGATGGAAATTCACCTGCTTTTGACGCATCTTGCCTGTAAGTGCAGGTTTCAGCTTGCTCTCGCATAGAGCAAGCCAAGCAAGCTATATCAATGATGAGCACGGTTCATTTTCCAACAGTCTTGTACTCACCTGGACGCCCACCGTCGCATTTGGTTTTTCTCTCCTTGCATGCATTACAAGCGACACCAACCCGGGGTATTTTGGCGCGAGGTTGTTGGCGGGCCAGGCTGTCTGTCCTACGCTTTCCAGTCATGTTGGACGGGTATATATCGTGTCCGCTGACATGGTAAACAAGGCAAAGACAAGTGCGCGTTAAACATGGGAAAGAATGCACTTTTACAAAGGCAAATGCGGAATTGAGTCGGCAATGGTTTGGTTAGCTATGACGCAGGGATACCTCAGGCACCACATCACGCTAAATCTGAACACTAGCACGTTCATCCGTAAGTATACAGTGAGTGGACCTTGTTTAGTGACTTGGCAGGGGGGGATTAGGTACTACAGCAGCCTAACAAAAGTGACGCGAAAAAAAAAAGACGTACTACCCTAAAGGTAAAAAATAATTTTAAAAAGCTATAACTAATTTTATATAAAAGATATAGAAAATCTATTTATAGGCTTTAAAACTTAAGCTATTTAATATATATATTATAAATAAGTTATATAATTATACTTTAAAAGTTAGTCTTAGTTTTAATAAAAATAAAGCTATATATTAGGGAGTAGCTAGTATAAAGGAAGTAATAAGGAAGATCTTAATAAATAGGCTATCTATAATAGTATAACTTTATTATTTACTAATAAGAACCTCCCTTATAAGATCCCTATAAGGATCTTATAGCTTTATAATTATATCCTCCTCTATTATATATAGACCTATATAGACCCTTTTAACTTTAACTACCTTATATTATAATAATACCTAGGCTCTTAACCTTATAGGCTTATAGCTATATTCTCTTACTTAAGATATAGTTATATTATAATAAGCTATTCTTTCTTTTACCTCCTCTTTTTATACCTCCTTCCTCTTTTTAAGTATAGCTTATTTTCTTAGCTTAAAGCCCTTTTAACCTTATTTTCTCCTTATTATTATTATATATTATACTAACTATTTATAAAGTATACTAACTATATTAAGACTATAAATAGCTTTTTTTTTATTAATACTTAATAAATATATAGCTTATATATATATTAAATTTTTCTATAAATAGCTCTTTTACTTTATTAATAGCTTTTTTTACTTATTATATTTTAATTTTATTATATTTACTTATTATTATAATATATTCTTTTACTTAGTTACTTTTAAAATAACTTTTTCTTTATTAGCTCTTAATAAATATATAATTTATATATAATATAAGCTATACTTTAAATAACTTCTTTAATATAATAATAACTTTTTTTATTACTTTTTACCTTATTAGACTTATTTTATTATTAAATTTACTTAAAGCTATATTTTTTATAATATTTATAAAAATATAGCTTCTTACCCTCCTTTTTCTTTTTTCTTTTCTTTTTTTTAATTATTTATACTTTTATAAGTATATTCTTATTATATATTATACTTATTACTATTTTATAATATTCTTTTACTACTTAATTACTAACTTTTATAAAGTCCCCTTTACTCTCTTCTATACCTATATTATATATTTTCTTTACTTCTTTTTTATATATATACTATATACTCTTTATTAACTTAGTAATAGTAATTTTATAAATAAATTTTTTTTTAATAATATATAAGTTCTCCTCTCCTACTTACTATTTACTTATTATATAATTATTACTTATTTATTACTAATATAATAATAAGATTAAATAATAGCCTTAAATAATTAAAGCTAAATAAGAGACTAAAATAATAATATTATTAATAGTATTAAGTAAAGAATAAGCTATCTTTATACTTTTTACTTTTTTATTATATAGGTATTATTAATTATTATTAAATTTAAAATCTTATATAATTATTATTATATAAAATAAAAAATAATAAGCTAAGATAACCTAGTATTTAAGTACTACTAGACTAATAGTATATTCTTTACTTTTATATTATAAGTACTTTATTAATAGTTTATTTAGATATAGCTTTTATTAAATATATACTTTATATATATAATAAAAAAAAGTATATTTTAGTATAACTAGGCATTTATAAGGTTATTATATACTTTTAGTATATTCTATTTTTTACTTTATTATAAGATAAGATATACTTATAATACTCTTTTAATTAACTTATAATTAACCCTTTAAGCTATTATTAAAGCTATATAGTTTTAGTTATAATAATTATATATAAAGTATAGTTACTTAAAAGATAAGGATAAGCCTAAGGCTTATAAGCGCGTGCTAGCTATATACTAGATAATAGAGGCCTATACTACCTAGGTATAGGTATAGGTAGCTATATAAGTTATATAAGTAAGTTACCTTTCCCTTTCTATATATTCCTTACTAATATCTTATAAGTCTACTTATAGTCTAGTACTAGCTAATATAGCTATATATAATAAGATTATTATAAAAATAGGTATAATACCCCCTTTATACTAGGATAGTATTAGCACTAAGCCTACTACTAAAGAATAGTATACTAGTTATATACTCCCTATATATGCCCTTACTAGTTAGGTAATTAGATTTTTTATTTTCTTTTTTTAATAAAATAATTTTTTTAATATAAAGATAAGATATTATAATCCCCCTACTCCTATACTACTACTCCCCTATAACTATTCTTTTATAAAGGTCTTTTTTATAGTTTATAAGTATATTTTTATTAATAAAGTTAAATCTCTTTAGTTATAAGTTTTTTACCTTATTAAAGCTAAGCTATTTAACTTAAAATAGCTACCTTTTATTATAATATTTATAAACTATAATTTATTTAACCTTATAAATATTATCTTTAATTATAATATAATTTAATAGTATAATTAGTACTTTTTTATAATTTATATATAACTTTAAGCTTATAATATTAAATATATTATAAATCTATATTATTACTAGTAATTAGAGTTTAAAGGCTAAGTTACTAATTCTAATATATTATTTAATTTAGTATAATCTAATATATTTTATTATAAGTTTTTTATTTAGTTACTATAAGTTAAAGTTCTTTATAAAAAGTAAAACCTAATCCCCTATCTTAAAGCTATAGCTTACCTACTTCTTATTATATTACTTCTTTTATACTTTATAGCTTTATTATAATTACCTTATAATATATTTATAAGCCTTCTAAAGCTCTTATATATACTCTTTTACTTAGATATTTAATTATAATAAGTAACCTTTTACGCCTAATAACTTAAGATATTTATTATATAGTAAGTATATAAGAGTTATACCTATTATATTATATAGACTTATATTATATACTAATTAAGCTATTAGTAGCTTTTTAACCTAATTATTTTATTCTTTATTATAGAAGGTATATAAATAATACTTTAAGACTTAATTCTATTTCTTTATTTAGTTATTTATTTATAAGTAAAAGGTAATACTTAGGTACTATTTATATATAAGGAGGTAATAAAGACTTTACTAGAACCCTAAGGTAAAGATTAACCTTTAATTAGAAATAATTCCTTATAGTATACTATAATATATAATAACCTCTTTAAGTATAATATTAGTAAGACCTTTACTTATAAGCTACTTTATTATTATAATATAATAACTATATTTTATATATTTATTAATAATAACTAATATTATATTATATATATTATACTTTCTTAACCTCTTAGGTAAATTAGTAATTATATTTATAGTAATTTTATTATAAGGGTAAGTTATTAGTAATAATACTATAAGTTTACTATATAGTTAATACTATTTACCCTTTATTTACTAATAACTATTATAAGATATAATATAATAATATATTATTATTACTATACTTAGCTAATAATAATATAACTTTATTTAGTATAATATATATTAAAGACCTTAGTACTTAACTACTTTATTATTATAATAAAGCTATAATACCTCTATATATAAGCTATAAAAGATATATATATAATTACCTTAGTACTATAGGTTATTATTACTATATTCTTACTTTTTAGCTTAAGGAGAGGTAGAAGTAACTTTATATATTATAATAGCTAGGCTTCTTTCCTTAACTTAGGTAATAATAATTACCTCTATTAGACTTAGTATAATATCTAGTATATTTATTATATTTCTATATTATTTTTATATATCTTAGGTAAGGCTAGCCTTTATTAGACTTAGTATTCTTACTAGTCTTCCTCCTTTAAGCTAAGCTTCCTTAAGTTAAGTAACTATACTAGCCTTTATTAGACTTAGTATATTACTTCTTATTTTTACTATATTCTTACTTTATTCCTATATATCCTTAATAGTAGGTAATACCTCTATTAGACTTAGTATTTTTACTAGTCTTCTTTCTTCTAGCTAAGCTTCTTTAGGTTAAGTAATACTAAATACCTTTATTAGGCTTAGTATAGTATTTAGCTACTCTATTCTTATTATATTCTTATAACTTTTATATACTTCTTATACCTCTTTATATTATCCTAGTACTTCTTATATTTTCTTACTAGTCTAACTCTATACTAGACTTTTATTTACTTACCTTATAACTCTCTTACTTCTTCTTTATATTTCTTATACTATTTCCCCACTATTACTAATAGTAGGTATATTTACTACTTAATCTATTATAATATACTACTAGCCTTTTATTATTTTATAGATTACTAGCCTATATTAGTTTATAATTTATCTTATTATACTTTATATATTTTTAAATTACTATAAAAATACTAATAATATTATAAGCCTCTTTTATATACTCTCTATATCTTCTTTATAGTTTATTTACCTTAATAATATATTTACTAGGTTCTTTTACCTTAAATAATATTATATTATAAAATTAAATAGTACTAACTTATTTAATATTATAACTTATTTACTTATTAACTTTATCTTTATTATAAGATAATTATAATTTAAATAGTTAATTAGTACTTTAATAGTATATTTAGGGTAGGCTAGGTAATAGTACTATTAGTAGAATATCTTTATAATTACTAATATCTTTATATTAAATATCTAATATCTTATTTTTAGGCTTATTAACTTATATAATAAATATATAATAAAGTACTAGCCTTTATATTACTTTTATAATAAAATTATATTAATAGTAAAGTCTTATATATTTAT
Organism: Beauveria asiatica; assembly: GCA_038367545.1. Lineage (NCBI taxonomy): Eukaryota > Fungi > Ascomycota > Sordariomycetes > Hypocreales > Cordycipitaceae > Beauveria > Beauveria asiatica. The sequence continues at coordinate 54,276 of JAAHCF010000037.1, read as the reverse complement.
CTTAACTCTTATTAGTATTATTAAGTTATAATAAGCTAAAATTAGAGTATTTTAGAAGGTACTCTTTAGTTACTTAAATACTATAACTTAATTATTTATTAATATTAAAGCCTTTTTCTTTTATATTATACTAATATTTATTAGTAGCTTTATAATCTTACTAAATCTCTTAATAAACTATTAATAAAAGTTTATAAAGCCTATAAAAGCCTAGACTTCTTTTATACTATATAATTATAGTTAACTTATAATAGCCTTAATATATACTCTTTTTATATATATTCTACTTAGCTATATAATAAAGCCTAAAAATAATACTTTTATAATATTAAACTCTAATTTATTAAGGTTTATATATAAGCTTACTTAAAGTAAAAGCTAGAGTATTTTATATATATACTATATATACTTAGTAGTATTATTATTATATACTAATATATTATTAAAGTATATAATATAGAACTAGTTAAGGTAAGGCTATAAGACTATATTAATATATTCTTAAAATATTATTAGTATATTAGTTAGCTTAAATAGTATTACTAAGAATTTAAAGTACTTATATTTATAGTAAAATACTATTTTTTATTTATTACCTTTATAAATTCTAATATAATAATATATATTTTAAATATTAAACTTATTATAAATCTTTATACTATATAAATAGTCTATAATCTTATTTATTAAGGATAATATTATATAATTCTTATATATTTATTAGTTTAGTACTTAATAATCTATATATATTTATAATTTACTACCTTTCTTTAGTATAAATAAAATAAATATACCTATTAGGCTTATTAATTATTTAATCTATCCTTTCTACTATACTTCTATTATAAAATTATAAAGTTCTTATAGCTCCTTAGGTATAAGTATATAAATTAGTCCCTAAAGTAATACTATACTATCCTCTAGCTTAATAGTATATTATAGCCTATTTAGAGGTAATAACTCTAATACCTTTACCTTAAAAAATATTATTATAATATTAATATATTTTAAAGATATCTTTTTAGTATTTTTACTATATATTAGAGAGCCCTTTTTATATATAACTATATTATTATTAATATTACTTACTATAATACGCCTAATCTATAATATACTATCTTCTTAGTCTTCTAGCTCTTATAACTTATTATCCTTACTAGTTATAAATATAAACCTAACTTTTATAACTACCTTATAATATACTTATATACTCTTTATAAGTTCTAGGTTATTTATAGCTAACTAATAATTCTAGTAATTATACTTAAGTAAAATATTTAAATCTTTCTTATACTATTATAATATTCTTAATAATATATTATTAGCTCTTAAGTTAGTAACTATAATATAAATTTACTATATCTTTATTATTTTTTAGTTATTTATTAATTTTATAACTATATTTAGCTAATTTATTATTTTAAAAAGTATACTATTAATAATAATAATATCTTAATTAAGTAACTTTAACTATACTAAGCCTATAATTTAAGTATAAATTATATTATAATTACTTTTTAAGTTAAGTATAGCCCTTATAATAATATAACTATTTTATAATTATATATTTATAGTTTTTATAAGGGTAAAGCTTTTCCTTAAGTTATAACTATTTTCTTATACTCTATATATTACTTAAGGTTTTTAATTAGGCCTAATAACTAGTATATTATCTTATTATTACTCTCTTATATCTTCCTAATACCTAACTTACTATTCTAATAGCTAGGTTAAGCGCCTCTAGCTATATCTCTTTATAGTATACCCTTACTAGTAGTATATTATATAATCTAAGGCTTTATAATTATAATAAAGGTAGTCTCTACTATACTTCTAATAACCTAGCTTTAGCTAGTTTAAATATACCTAGACCTTATACCCTTTATATAGTAGCCTTATAGCCTTAGTACTTAGGTCTTCCCTTAATATTATATAATCCTTTCTTTTATATATACTATTATAATTCTAATAACTAAACTTATAAAGATTATATATTAACCTTATTACTTTATCCTTTTTTATTATTTAAGTATAAGTATTACTAGCTTCTAAGTCTAAGGGTAGTTATTATAATATATTATTATTTTACTTATTCTTATTACTTTAACCTCTCTAGTCTTCTTAGGTTTTTTATAAATTTACTATATAGTTATAGCTTATAAGCTACTTTTAAGAGCTTAATAATCTATTTAATAAGATCTCTTTTATAAATACTAGTTATAGTTAATTAAGGAAGAAGTTAATATATATATTAGTTAATAATTAGTTTATTATTTTTAACTCCTTATTCTCTTACTTTCTTAGGAATTACCTAAATAACTAGTTCTTTACTTATTATATATAATTTAAGTCTATAAATACTATAAGACTATAAGTATACTTATTACCTATTTCTAATTATACTTATTCCCTAAATTAAGCCTATAATTAAACCTTAATAAATTTACTATTTATATTATTAGTTAACTACTAAGTCTAATACTATTTTAATTTACCCTAAAAGTACTAGCTTATATAAATAACTTACTATTATATTATAATAAACTTATAAGGTCTTATTATAAAGATTATATCTAGGTCTATTATAAATAAGTATTACTATTCGCGTGGAGTTATTTTACTATTCGCGCGGAGTCACGTGTCCCGCATTCCACCCACACTAGTATAGTACCTCTCTTTTAGTATATATACACGTAAAATATTATATACCTAAAAAGGATTACCTAAATAGCTATATTTTTTATTATTTTAGCTCTGATGTGTGTATAATTGTTAAAAATAGCGAAAAGGCATTTTTTAAGCGAATTAGCGAGTGTTAAGAGCCTTTATAAGAGGCGGCAGCGGCGGCGGCGGCGAGGAGGGGTTATGTTAAGGAGGGGTTATAGCAGATACGCAGAAAGATACTTCTAATTTATATGTGATTTACCTATAAAGTAAGGTACCTTAAAATACGTTAGTCATCCACACGTAACTCCGCGCGAATAGCAAAATAGCTCTGCGTGAATAGTAATACTCTTATAAATATTTAGAAGTTAGCTATACTCTTTACCTTAAAGGTTAGGTATTATATATTAATCTTACTTCCTTATTCCTTACTATAGGCTTACTTTAAGGGTACTTTTTCCTTATTATTAGAGAGTAGTCCTTCTAATAGCTTTACCTCCTTATCTCTTTCTATTCTCTTTATTAAGGCCCTTCTTTTTTATATCTTTTACTCTTAGTATATTTACTTAAGTATAACTTTATTATTATAATTAAATAATAAAGTCTTTATAACTTTATTTATTAATACTAATTATATATTATTTATACTATTTATAATTTACTAAATACTATTAAGGTCTTAGAGTAATTATTCCCTTTTAGTTTATATTAATAAAGGTAAAGTATTTATTATAATACTTTTATTATTAACTTATAAAGAAGTCTTATTAGTATTTTAGGTATAGTTACTTCTTATTATTATTTTAAATCTTCTTACTAGTTCTTTTACTATTTTTTAGTAATAGTAAATAACTTATTTAAGAATAGCTAGTATAAAGGAAATAATAAAGAAGATTTTAATAAATAAGCTATTTATAATAATATAACTCTATTATTTACTAATAAAAACCTCCTTTATAAGATCCTTATAAGGATCTTATAGCTTTATAGTTATATCCTCCTTTATTATATATTAACTTATATAGACCTTTTAGATTTATAGCTACCTTATATTATAGTAATACTTAGGCTCCTAACCTTATAGGCTTATAGCTGCGTTCTCCTACTTAAGGCGTGGCTATACTATAATACTATAATACTTTAAAAATCTATTAGATAAAATATTAAAATTTAGAAAATATAAAATAATTATTTTTAAATAATTTATAAGTAAAGTTATTTAATTTATTATTTTTTAAGTATATAATAATTATATTATATTAATAATCTTTATTAAAAAAAAACCTTAACTTTTTTACTTTTTTATATTTTATTATAACTATTATAATTAATTAAAAAATAGTTATTAAATTATTTTAGTATATAATATATAATTAATATTAATAAGTATTTAGTTATTATTATTATATAATTTTTTATAATTTAAGTAACTAATAATATCTAATATTAGAAACTAGATTAATTTTAAGTTTTTTGCGTTACTTTTGCGAGGGCACCATAGTAGGTACTTACTGCCACCCACTGTAGTTATTATTATTTTACCCTATTTACCCACTATAGTTCGCTAGCACGTCTTGGATCTAGTCATAGAGGTAACCGCTTAGCTTCTTCATCCTCTCGGACCATTTTAAAAGCGACATTGTTCCTAAATACTCCCATTGGGTATATCAGACGCATGGCTATAAACGCCTACGCACTGGAATCGGAACCATTTATACTTGGCAGCATGCCGATAAACTCGACGGCTGTCTCCTTAACTGGCTGACCCACACCACGTACCATGGTCGGCTTCGTCACAGCGCAGAAAGTGCGCCGCAGCTGGATAAATCACCAAGAGATTGCTCTCGTTGACGTCCGCGAGGAGGGATCATATTCCATGTCCCATCCTTTGTTTGCCATCAGTGTTCCGGTATCTGAGCTTCAAATCAAACTACCTGCACTGATTCCCCGTTTGTCGGCTCCCATTGTCGTTTACGATGATGGAGAGGGGTACGCACAGCGCGCCGTGTCCCGCATCCTTGCCATCGGATATCGGGACGTCGCCATCTTAGAGGGTGGCCTGTCTGCCTATGCGCTTGTGGGCGAAGTCTATCGAGACGTCAACGTACCATCTAAAGCGTTTGGCGAACTAGTCGAGGCAATCAAGCACACACCATCGATGCCAGCTGCCGAGGTCCACGAGGTCTTGAAAACAGAAAAGGATGCCGTTGTACTCGATGCGCGACGCTTCTCCGAATACCACACAATGAGTATCCCCCACGGCTTAAGCTGTCCCGGAGGCGAACTTGTATATCGGATTTTTGAAGCTGCTCCGTCGCCCACCACCCAGGTCTTTGTCAATTGTGCCGGCCGTACGCGCAGCATCCTAGGAACACAGAGCTTGGTCAATGCCGGAGTACCGAATAAGGTTGTTGCGATTAGAAACGGCACCATTGGCTGGTTGTTAGCTGGACTGGAGCTTGAGCAGGGCAAAACCCTCCGAGTATCCGAGCCATCGCAGGAATCGAAAAGAAGGGCTCGAGAGCGTGCTATCGCTTGGAGTAACCATGTCGGCGTGTCTTTCATCAACGTGAGCAAACTTGTTCAGCTTGTGACTGAGAGCGGAAAGAGAACTTTGCATCTACTAGATGTGAGGACGCCAGAAGAGTATGCCGCCCGTCACCCACCATTTTTCGAGTCTGCTCCAGGTGGTCAGCTAGTTCAGGCTACTGATGAATGGATCGGAGTCCGCGGCGCCCGTGTTGTTTTGTATGATGATGATGGCACTCGAGCGCCCATGACGGCTAGCTGGCTGAAGCAACTGGGGTGGGAGGTCTACGTCTTGGAATTTTCTTCGACTATCCCCGCAGATTTACCTGCACCAGAGCAACCGCTCTGGAGTGTACCCGAGTTTGGTTTCGTTACGGTCGATAATCTGCCCAAGCTGGCGGATGTTGTGGTGGTCGATCTTGCCCGAAGCCCGAGCTACCACAAGGGCCATATTCCTGGTGCTTGGTACGCATCTGGACCGGAGCTTGCTCGCGACCTGAAAACCATCGAAAACAGCTCTGCTACTATCGTGTTGACATCGCCTGACGGCACGGTCGCAGCGGCAAATCTGGCGGATGCACAGAGTGCTGTCTCCCAAGAGGTTGTATATCTTGCGGGAGGAACATTGGCTTGGGCGCAGACCTATGGCGCGTTGGAAACGAAATGCCGATGGCTGTCAGACCCCATTGACGTGTACAAACGCCCCTACGAGGGAACAAAGAATGCTCGCGGGGACATGCAGGGCTATCTGGACTGGGAGTATGGGCTAGTTGCGCAGCTTGCTAACGATGGAGTGGCATCGTTTCGTGTGGTACGAGAAGGGGCACCAACGCTGCAAAAGACACAGTAGTTACTGATGCCAGTGGTTAAACAAGAAAAGCCTACATATATACCTTCAAAAGATACTTCTCTTCATGTGTAATTTTCTGAACATATCCTACAACGTCACGTAAGGCTCGTGGACGTAGTAAAAAAGCTCCCGTGCTAATAGCACTACTTATTTAATTATGGCTCTACCTCACTCTGTGGCGTGGCAGCTGTTGCTTTTATCCTTGACATGACACTCGAACGACGAGTCTAGTCTGCAGAAGCACGACGATCTAATGTCAATATCGGCCTCTGCCGCAGCAATGAGCAGTAGTCGTTTGACAATTCCAGCTTCAGCGTGGCGACCGACACGCGCAAGGCACTCCTGGTACCCCTGCAACGCCCAAATGTTATTCGGGTGTTGATGAGCGCGTCCCGGTGTTGGTATGTAGCCCAAGTCCTCGGCATAGGCTTCAAGAGCCTGATTGACGTGGCCCTGCTCCAGAGACAATGCTGCATACGCATGCCGCGCGGGAAGCATCCAACCCCAGGGCTCCGCAAAGGGCAGCTTATCCTCGAGCGCAATTGCATCTCGAAGCCTTTGGAACGCGAAGTCGAAATTACGCCTTCTATATTCAATCTCCCCGTCGAGCATGGCCGACGCAACGTGAAGAATTTCGGTGATTTTGTTGGGAAAATCTAGGCGAGTTGGAGGAACGAGAGAGGAAGCCGCCTTGAACAGTTCCCTCTCTTTGTCTGCCTTGGCTACCTGCCGAGTCGCAGCAAAGGCTATGGCTCTCCCGTAATGCCTCATGACATTGGTGACGCAGTACAGGTATTTGTCCTCGAATGTGTCGAGCGCCAACAGTTCGTCCCACATCCCAAAGCGGATGTACACATGAACTCGCACTGCCAAGAAGAACTCCATCCAGTTGGCCAGTGCAGGCGTCTCTACCCTGAGGATATCTTCCGTGATGGCTGCTTCCATTTGCGTGGTCGCAGACAGCGCTATTTGCGACTTGCCAGCCAGCATGGCCGCGTAAATGAGAGAATGATAATCGTGCATCCGGTAGTAGCTGTAAAACGTCAATCCATCGTTATTTTGAAAGAACTTGTCGTCTGCAATTGTCGCCTTGAGATTGTATTCCACCGCTCGTCGGTAGTCGCCAATGAGAACATCAATATGAGCAGGCATGTGATAGGTATGACCAGTATCCGGCACTTGGTCGCGAATCATGTCAGCTGCTCTCAGCGCGGCCTCGGGCGTGGCCGACATCTCCATGAGATGTATGTACATGTGCGCAACACCAGGGTGCTTTTCCACGCCCGGCAGCGCCAAGTTTCTCTCTAATAATTCCTTGACCTCAAAGACTGGGGAGCTAGATATGGGAAGACCGGTGGTAGAGTCGAATAGTCTTCGTGGGGCGCAGTTCATCAGCGCATCGGCGAACAAGGTGACTGTATCGAAATCGCCGTCGCCAAAGCGCCGATGCACCTCACGCATAGCATCGGCATATGCTTCATCGCAGAAAGTAAAGTCTCTCGTCGGATCATCGGATGGATATCGCTTATCAAGCGCTGCAATGAGGGCTGCCTCCCAATCCGTCGCGTGCTTGATTCTGCGTCGAGCCATCTGCGAGTACGTATAGGTGGCCGCAATAGCGTCGAGTTTGTCTCTCTCATCAAAGAGACGCCAAGTCTTGTTGTAATTTGGGCCGGAGCAAAAAGAAACGCCCCAATATGCAATCGCCAGGTTTTCATCATGGCCGATTGCCTGCTTGTAGCAAGCTATGGCTTCGTCATGATTGAAACAATAGGTCCAGAGTAAGGCCCGGTTGAACCACGTTTGAGCCTCTGCAGACTGTGTTGAAACCTTTAAAGTAAAACTCCCTAGGTCGTAGTAAGGGTCGCTAGATGCTCTGAGCATCACTTGGTCACCGTTTGGAGAGCCCATGTTGGGATTGTGTTGGGTATTGCTGACTTGACACGAGTGATGCACCGACTGTGGCTGCTTCTCTGCTGTTTTGTGCGCACTGCGCAGAACGGTTCAATCATAGCATAACTTAATTGATTCTTTTGAGTTCAAGACAAAGATGACACCTTCAAAATCAACTTTTCCGTCATCCATCTGCGTCTCCACAGTCGCAAGGCCTCTGCGACGACATGTCAGACCTTTTTAACTCAGCTTTCTCGGATGATTGATTTATTAAAGCTGAATACGAGCACGTAGCTTAGACTTGGTCGAATAAACCTTAGACTTAGTCAAAGTGGGGCAAAAAAATCAAAGGCGGTAAGTATACGCTAAGGGTCCCCTATATATACTCTAGATATTCTAGTATATTAAGAATATATAGTATAAGGGTATATATAATAACACTATAGCTATTATAGGTAAATACTTTATATATATACTATAATAATTAAATATAGTATAAGGGTATATATAATATTACTATAACTATAAGGTAGTACTTTATATATTTATTATATAATTAAATATAATATAAAATTATATAAGGTAGTAATAAGGGAATTAATAATAAGTAGTTTTAGATTATAATATTTATAAGTAATATATATACCTTAAATATAGGTAATATACTTATAAATTAATTTTATTTTTAATAATACTAATAATATTAATAATATTAATATTAATAATATTAATAATACTAGAGCTAGTACTAGTTAATTATTAATAAGACTTATTTTAAATTAATAAGGTATATATATACTAGGAGTATATTAGGTATATATTAATATTTAAAAGGATATTTTTTTAAATATACTTAAAGATAAGTCTTTAGAAAGTTTTTTTAATATCCTAAAAGATATTATTAGATATACTAGGCTTATCCTTAGTAAATATAGATTATATATTATCTCTATAAAAAGAGTTATTAACTATACTACCTTACTAAGTTACTTAATAGCTTTAGATAATAGTATTATTTATATTATACTAAATATTAACCTAGTATATATAGATAGTAATAAGACTAATATAAGAGCTTAAGTTATTAAGTTTATTAAATAATAAATAAGTATTATAAATATAAATATAATAAGTATAAATATAGTATATACTTATAATATATTAAATATAATTTTATACTAAAAAGCTATTAGCTAGAGAAAAATATAAAGGGGTATTAGCTATAATAACCTCTTTATCCTTTATATAAGTATAATAGTAATATATATATATTTATTATATATCTAGTATATACTAATACTTATAGGGAATATATTATTAGAGGAAGTGTCTTAATATAGGCCTAGTATATACTCTTCTAATACTATAATCTTTATATCTACTCTAATACTACTTAATATCTAATATCTTTTAACTTAAGCTAGAATTCTAGATTTAACTTATACTATATTAGTACTATATATTAGGAATATATTATTCTATTTTCTCTTAATAGGCTAGGTATTAATAATACCCTTTATTAAGCTATAAAGGTAGCTTTTTATACTTACTAGTAGCTTTAGGATTATAATAAATAACCTTACTATATAACTATAAATAGAGAAGATAGCTAGCCTATATATATTATATACTATTAATAATAACTAATAACTTAGATCTAAGTAGGTAAAGAGTATTTTATTAGATATCTATTAATATCTAATAAGGCTTATTAGTATATAAGATATTAAGTTACTCTAGGGAGTATAAACCTAAAATACCTTAAGTATATTATTAGGTATAGTATTATAGAAGAGGGCTAGTATATATAAGATATATATATATTCTTTAATACTATATTAGTTTATAAAAAAGAGTATAGTAAGTATAAATATAAAATATATTAGATATATACTTATAATTAAATAGCTTTTTAGTATAAGTAGAAGATTAGGCTTAGTCTTATTTATTATAATATATAATTTAATATTTATATACTAATTAATATAAAATATTATTTATAGTATATTCTTACTATATAAGGTATATATACCTATATTTTACTACTACTAAGAAGTCTATTAAATAATATTAGAAAGTATCTCTCTTTTACTCTCTTTAAATAAGATAATTTACTATACCTTATTACTTATAAGTTATTATAAAGCTATATCTAGGTATATATATAGTATATACTAACCTTATACTTTATAAAGAAGATTTACTTAAATCTTATATTTAAAGGATTTTTAAAGTATTTTAATACTTAGTAGATTTAAAGTATATACCTAATATTAAATTATAAAGATAAGCTTTAAGTAATCCTTCTATATATATATCTTTTAAAGTACCCTAAGGGTTTTAATCTTACTAGTATAAGTCTACTATATACCTAGTATATAGTCTTTATATATTAGCCTTATATATTAATTAAATTAGGTATATATTATAAATTTACTTTTAATAAACTCTAAGAGGTAAATAAATAATAGATTTAGTAGATTAGATTTTATATATCTTCTAAGTATTAGATTATCCTATACCTAAGAGATTAAGCTATTACTACTAAGAAGGTAAGATTTATTTAGATTAATCTTTCTTTTAAGATAATTTAGGGTAAAGTAAATATTCTTAGTATTTCTAGTTAAAATAAGGAGGTATATAGTAAGTCTATATTTACTATATATAAGGTAAATATTAACTACTTTTAATATATAAAATATATATATATATAATTATAACTATAAATATAGTAAAAGCTTATATAAATATATATATATTTTATATATATACTAGCCTTATACTTAGATTAAGTTAACTAAAAATATATAAATATTTACTATTATATTTTATTAGCTTAAATATATTAAAGGTCTTAATATATACTAGTATTATATATACTTTATAGTTAGTAAAGCTTATAAACTACTAATAATATATATTATAATAGTAAATATAAATAAGAAGTAGGTATATAGTAAGTATATACCTAAGATATTTATATTATATAATACTAACTTCTTAGGTCTTAGAAACTATTTATATTAGTTAGATTAAAAATAAAGTTAATAAGAATATCTTTAGTATATATTTATACTTTATTAAATATATATTTAATATAACTAGTATTATAAAACTAAGAATACCCCTAATAAAAATCTCTATATTTTACTATTAGATTTACTAAGTATTAAAATCTATTATAAGTATATAGAGAGACTAGTCTAAGTATACTTAGAATAAGTAAGTTAGTTCTAGGTAAAAAAAGTACCTTAAATTATATTTAGCCTCCTTATATATACCTTAAAGATTCCCCCTACCTAGTAAATACTTATAAAGAAAAATATAAATATTACTAAGAGTAGATATTAGGAGGATTATACTATTATAAGCTAATATTATAGCTTACTTACTATTATTTTAGTATTATACTAGTATATAGAGGAAAAATACTTTAAACTCTAAACTTAAAATAATCTTAGAGTAATAGCTATTTAGTAATAATAAGGGAATATAACTAGTAATATTTAATTATATACTAAATAAGATATAGTTAATTATATTTAATAAGATTAATATATATAATAACTAAATCTTCTATTTAACCTTTAAAATCCCTATTATAAATAATCTAAGGCCTTTAGTAATTCCCTAATATAGCCTAATTATATATTAAATAACTCTTTAATACTAATACCCTAATAAACTCTATACCCTAAAGCTATTAAGTATATAGTAAAAGGGACTTTATTATTATAAAGAAAAGCCTTATCTTAAAGCTAGTCTTTAGTATACTAGATATTACTAATACTAGCTTTAAATATACTAGATACCTAGTATATACTAAATATATCCTTAACCCCTTAATAATACTATATTATTCTTCTACTAATAATAAAATTAAGGTTAGCTATTTACTAGGGATAATATAAGTATATAGTAAGTATAGTATTTATATTAAATAAAGAAGAGGCCTTATAAGCTATATCTTCTAAGTAAATACTAAGTACTTATTAAGATATTAATAGTAATTAGCTAGACTTTATTAACTTAATAGATAATAAGCTAGTTTAAGATATAACTCTACTAGGTATATACTTATTAGATAAAGACTTATTTAATAATAAAGTTAAGATTCTTTAAATTTAGCTAAACCTAATAAGCTTTAATCTAATAAGTATAGGCTATATACTAGGTATATATAAGGAAACTAATAAAAAAAAAGAATTTAACTACTTTTACCTAATAAAAGTGGCTTTAATTAAGCTTATTATTAAGATCCTCTCTTCCTTTACTCTTAATAATAGTTATATATATAAAATATATAAGGTAGGTACTAGCTATATATAAGGTAAATAATAAGTTAAAAGACCTTATTTCTAAGTATAACTTACTCTAATAAGAGCTTAAAGAGGTATTTATTATAAAAAATTAATAACTTAAAGCTTAAATTAAAAAAATAAAAGGTATTTATTATATATTATTATTTTATTAATTTTACTAATATATATTATATAATAAAAATAACCTTAAAAATACTTAATAATTTCTTATTTAATTTTATATTTATATATATTAGATATAATATATTTTATTTAATACCTTTATAATAAAATTATTTATTATATTTTTCTATAAACTTTATATTCCTCTCCTTATAATATAATTAATATATATTATATATATAATTAGTATATACCTATACTAGATATTTAAGATTTATAATAGTCTTATATAATAAAGATAATTTTAATAGTCTTTTTAGCTTATACTAGTACTATATATCTTATTAGCTACCTTTTAATACCTATAACTTAATTATACTATATAGTTAATATATAGTATATATATAGTAGGTTTAACTTACTTCTTACTAGCTATATATTCCTTATCTAATATATTTACTTTATTTAAAAGCTATATATAGTATAAATATATAGTATATAGATAATAATAAAACTAGATATATAGTTAGTATATAATAAGTAAGGTATATATATAGACTATATTATATTTATATTCTTAGTATATACCCGCCTATATATTCTTCTACTCTTATTAATTACTATATTATAAATATAAGTATTAACTTATAATAAAAGGTATATATTCTTCTTTTTAATTAGTTTTACTAAATATTAATATATAAATACTATACTTATATTAGGCGTATTCTTATATAGATTATAAAAGGTTAATTATATTATAATAATAGCTAAATTATAAAGGGTTTTTTACCTTAATAAGGTTAATATCTATATATTCTAATAATAAGTATTTCTCTATATTATAAAAATATATTTAGATAATATTTAAGAGAGGCTATATATATATATAAAAAAAATTTATAGTCTTAGTATTAGATTAATAATAGTTTATAGAGTAGTAAATAACTATAAATTACCCTTATAGTTATAAGAATAATATATTATATAGTTAGGCTTAGTATATACTAGGTATATATTATAATAGAGTAATAAAAGAAATATAAAATAATTTTTAGTATTTTTTATATATATTTAGCCTATACTCTTATTACTTTTAATAATTTATAATACTTTAGTATATATATACTAGGATTATACTAGGGACTTTATATCTAAATAGTATATTAAAATAAACCTTAATATATATTAAGAATATAAGCCTCTTTATCTAATATAGTAAAAAAATAACTTAGGAATTAATTATAAGTATATACCTAGCTTATATAGTAGAGGTAGGGGTCTTATAAGCTAATTCTAACTAGTTAGTATAATATTAGTATATATAGGGTATATTTTACTTACTATAGCTTCCCTTAATAGTAGCCTTACTACTATAACTACCCTTTATAGCTATATAAAGTTAGTATATACCTAATACCTATAGTATTAGTTACCTACTCTTATTATAAGGGGCCTTAGCTAGTTATTTATTAGCTATAAAGAGTTAGTATATACTTAGTAATTAGTTAGTAAATAATATACTATTAGTATTAATAATAGTAGTAGTATTATTAGTAATTACCTCTTAGTTATATAAGGGTAAGTATATATTAGGTAGTTACTTTATATTAATATTACTTATAATTACCTTATACTTTTTACCCTTAGGCGGTAGTAGAGGTAGGGTCTATTAGTTATTAGAATATTATTAATATATACTTAGTACCTAGGTGCTTATAGTGGGGTAGTAGAATACTAACCCCTAGTACTTATAGAAGTTAGTATTAATAAGGCTATATATAATATTAGTATATACTTAGTAAGTTCCCTATTTAACTTATACCTTAGCCTTAAGAAAGTTAGTAGTCCTTTTAATAAGACTATTATAAAGACTATAGCTATACTAGAATTAGCTAAGTATATACTAAATATCTATATAAACTTACCTAGGCTTTTAGTTAAAATAGGTAATATACTATATACCCTTAAGTATATAGTATAAAATAGCCTTAGAATACTATTAGTATATACCTAAGATATATATATTATAATATATATATAGCCTAAGCTATAGTTATTTATATTAATATTATTATAGCTTCCTTTTTTTATTATTATATTATTAGTATATATTAGGTAGATTTTTACTTTATTTTAACTTTTATCTCTAATTATATTAGTTAATAATATATTTCTAGATCTATTTACTATTATTAACTTAATATATATTAAGAATATATCCTAAATATTACCTAGCTAAAGCCTATTTTAATAAGAATATAATAACTATATATATAATTATTAATTATAATATTATAACTATTTAAGAATTAGCTAGGTATATATAAAGGATATAAAGATTACTTATACTTACTAGTTAATCTTAGTAATAATAATAGCTACTATAATATTATAAGTATATATTTAGTATATAATAGGAATATAGAGATTAAGGTTTACTTATATAAAGTTATATCTTAGCTATTAACGCCTAAGGGACCTAAACCTATTTAGCTTTACCTAGTATATATATAGAATATATTTATTATAATAAATACCTCTAGCACTTACTAACTCTATACTAGATATAGTAGTAATCTCTATATTTATAAATAATCTTATTATATTATAAGTATATATAGAGGATATTATAATTATTACTAAGGGAGAAAGTGGCTAAAACATATAAAGCATCTACTACTACCTATAAGGCTATTAGACTAGTTTATAATACTAATAAAAATATAGTCTTTTTAAGGGTTTTATATATATATATAAAGTATTTATTAACTCCTAATTAGGAGGTTAATATTATAGAAAATATATAGTATTAAATAAGGGCTTAAATAATTAGTAGTATTATTACTTACTAAATTATTAAAGGCTTTATATTAAGTAAAGATATTATTAGAGACTATAGAAAACCTTATAGGGTTCTAGATTATAAGATAAATAATAGAAATTAGATATAAAAAAGGTAAAAAAGTTATTATTTAAAAACTATAAAAAGACTTTATTCTTTTATACTATTCTTTATAAGTAAAACCCTAAAGGTAATTAAATTTAACTAATATAATCCTCCTTATATAATAAGAAAAATAGATAGTTATAGAATAATAATAAGTCTTATATAAATAATTCCCTTTATCTTTTTAACTTAAAATAAATACCTAAATACCTAATAAATAAAGATAAATAATAAATTTTTCCTCCTAAATCTATATACTAATTAATCTATTTCTCCTTAGCTTCTAGTAGAGCTTATAAGTAGATCTAGCTTTACTTTAGAGCTTAGCTCCTCCTTTCCCTCTATAACTTTATCTCTAATAACTTAGCTATTAGTAGTAGCTTTCTTAATAGTAGCTTATAACTCTTTAGCCTTCTTAAGCTTTTTAGTATACTTAATTAACTATTCCCTAGTAATCTATAAAGTTTTCTCTATATTAGTAGCCTTAGAATCTACTTAAGCCTCTAATTATAATACTAAGGTCTTAGCTAAGGATAGGTATATAGTTTAGTATATAGTAATAGCTTTATAGACTCTAGCCTATATACTAGTAATAACTAGACTATTTAAGATAAAAGGGATTAGGGATCTTTTTAAGGTAGTATTATATAAAGCCTTTACTAGCTACGCTTATATTATATCTCCTTCTAATAACTAAATAGTCTTAATAAATATAATTTTTAATAAGCCTATCTTCTTTTTACCTAACTAAAGTACTAGAATATATCTAATATAAGGTAAAGTCTATTTTCCTTAGTTTTAAAGCTAATATATATACTAAAGATATAATATAGAGTTATTAATACTAAGGCTTAGGTTAAATATATTATTAGCTAATTCTAGGCTATTTATATATAAAAGCTATTTATAAATTAACTTATCTTAATCCTTAATAATACTTAAAGCTTACTTATTTTTATTAATATCTTAGCTTATAGTTATAGTTTTTCTAATTACCTCCTTAAGTTCCTTTAAGATTAATAACCCTTATATAATTTAAGTATCCCTTAGCTTATAAATAGCTTAATCCTTTATAATAAAGGCTTATTATAAGGTTATAAAATATTAAGAGACTTAAGATATTATTAATAAAGTAAACTCTTAAGTAGTTAAGAAAAGTTACTAATAGGTACTTAGTATTTTAGTAGCTATAGATTCTTTACTTAGTAGCTACTTTAGCTTCTAATCTAGAGGTCTTATCTTCCCTAATTAAGCTAAGGGGCTCTTAGGGGTATTAGGGCTTAAAGGGTTTATTAGCTTAAAACTTTATTTACTTTAGTTAGTACTTTATATAGCTATAAAGCCTTATATAGAACCTAGGCCTACTATTTAGCTATTAAAACTAGTAGATTTATATCTTAAATATATAGCTCTTTTCTTCTATAACTAGTCTTAACCTAAGAGACCTTTTATATTATTAGGTCCCTTTACTAGAGGCGTCTAAGGATTAAGGTACTATAGGTATTTATTTATATTTATAATATTAGAGAATAAAATACTCTTTATTTCTTTAGGATAAGTAAATATAAACTTATAAAGGCCTCTAATAAACTTTAGGTTTAGTAGAGGATAGTACTATTTTTCTTAATTATTTATAAGGAATATACTAATCTAATCTTTTAAGAGTTTCTTATTTATCTTATATAAAGCTAGACTATTAAATATAAACTACTTAGTTAGCTTTAACTTATAAAACTTATCTAGGCTATTACTAATAAATCTAAACTAGTAAGTCTATAAGAGTAGCTTTTTAATTCTTAACTTATTAGTTAGTATATAATATAAAATATTTACTTAGAAATTTTTATTTAAGACTTAAGTTAAGTATAGTCTATCCTAGTCTATCTAATATAGCTTAAAGAGGTCTAGATTATAAGATTCTTATATAATAGCTTATATAAGGCTATTTATAAATAAGTTAATTAGTTTATTTAACTATTTCTTCTCCTATATCTTACTTATTAGCTCTAATAAGGTATTACTAGTATAGCCTTATAGTAATAGTATAATATTATAAATCCTTAAATAGCTATAAGACTACTTATTCTTTTAATTACTAATATTAGGGGTAAATATAAGGAAATTATAAGGGAGTTATATATTAGTAAGCTACTAGTAAAATATTAAGGCTATAGCTTTTATCCTTATATTTCTTCCCTTTAGAATAAAGTTAAAAATCTATAAAACTCCTAATCTCTTATTAAATACTATAATAACCTAGTACCTTCTTTTACTAAGGTTTTAGTAGCTTATAAAGTTAACTAGGCTAACCTAGAACCTATAGTCTAGTAGACCCTACCTATAGTATAATCTATCCTTAATTAAGCCTTTAAAGGATAATACTCTTTTTATAAACTCTTAATCTTATTCTATTTTATCTTTAAGCTTATTAAGCTTATATATATATAGTTAAAGATAGCCTTTAATTAGAAATTTAGTAAAGATAACTATAATAACTTCTTCTAGTCCTTAAATAATAATCCTTAGTATAACTAGAAGTAAGGTACCTTTAGCTTATTTATATTTTAAAAGTATATTATAAAGCCTAAAGTATAATATAAAATAATTTTTTTAGGCTTCCTCTTTAACTATAAAGTAATCTAGTATATAGTAAAAGCTTTTTTAGATATTTTAAAGGAAAAGATCTTTATAATTAGGGGGTAAAATAGGTTTTTCTTTTAGCTAAGTAGACCTTAAGTAAAAGATTAGTAGATATTATAAGTAGGATTTAATAATAAGTAAGTTAACTTACTCTTTTTCTTTAAAAAAGTAATATAAATAATTACTACCTTTTCTTTTAACTTTAAAATAAAATAATATAGCTATTCTAATAAAGAAAATAAAAAGAAAAAAGAAAATAATAATAAGAATATTTATATAATAAAGTAAAAAATTAGAAATTAGGTAAATACTTCTTAGTATATAAGAAAAAAAGAAAATAAGTATAATAAAATAGTAAACTATAGATTAGGCTATAAAATATAAAAAAAAATAAAAATAAAATATATAAAAATAAATTTCTTATTTAACTAATAAGAATAATAAAACTCTTAAGGGTATTAGGGTAATAATAGACTTTAGAGGTTATAGCCTTTAAGGCTAAGATTAGGGGTTTAGAGGAGTAGAGTAAAATATAAAGAGCTTTAGGGAGATAAAGGAGGGAAAAGAAGAGAGAAGAGGATTTAAAGAAAAATAAGGTTTATATAAGTATCTTAATTACTAGTTAACCTAATAACTTAAGTATATAGGGCTATTAATCTATACTAGTTAGTAGCTTTATTATAATAAATATATATAAGATTATTATATATTCTTAGTAGCTAGAATAGCTAATATACTCCTCCTCTTATACCTTCTTTTCTTTAATAATTTCCTCCTCTTCTTCTTCTTTTCTTCTTTTTATCCTCCTAATTAACTTACCTAGTAAGTTCTCTTATATCCTTATTTACTTTAATACTTCTTTACTTAATTATCCCTTAGGTCCTTTAATTAAATTTAAGACCTTTAAAATACTTAATTAGAAGTTTTTTAATATTTATACTCTTTTTAATACTATACCTAATATAATAAACTTCTATAATTATTATTACTTATAATAAATAGTAAATAGTAATTATTACTATAATAAGCTTTAGGTCCTTTATATAAGTATTTTATAACCCCTAATCTCCTATATAACTAATAATCTAAGCTATAAAAGACCTTATTCTTTTTATTATAGGTAGTAGAGGTTATAATATATATAAAACTCTTTTTTACCTTAAGCTTATATTTTACTTAGTTATATTAAAAGACTAGGCGTTAATAATATACTTTTAGGAGTATTTTTATTCTTCTAATTAAGTATTTTAGAGGATAATTACTAAATATACTCTTCTTTTTAAGGTATAAAGCGTATACCTCCCTACTAAGGCTAAGACTCTCTTAGGCCCTATTCTTAGATTAGTATCTAATTACGTTAATAAGTAAAAGGCACTCCTAATCTAGATATATAGCTATTAAAACCCTTAATTTTACTCTTATTACTTAACTACTTTTATATTAAATATTACCTTAGAGTATTTTTATATTTTATACCCTTTTTAGGACTATATCTCTATTTTAGGTATTCTTAGTAGATTATATAGTAACTATATTTAATAAACTATTAGTTAATAGTATAACTAGTAGCTTTATTTAGAGTACTAAAAGCCTTTAGAGGGTTAAAATAATAGTAAATATAGCTTATATAGAGATTAGGTTATTAATATTTAGCTAATTCCTTTTTATTTTATTTAGCTAAACTAATAATTTACTCTTTAAATTTATTATTAGTTATTCTTAAAAACTATAAATAGACTAAGAGTTATTAAGTAATAATAAAAGCTTCCTCTTAATAGGCTAAGTATAACTTTATATAAATAAAAAAATAAAAAATAAAATATAAAAAACTAGTTATATTATTTATAATTAGGGTTTTTTATTATATACTTCTTTTTAATAGTAATAATTAATACTTTTAGTTTTATTTTTTTACTTTATTACTATTCTCCTTATAAGTTTTTTTATAAAAACTAAAAACTTAGAGTTTAGATTATAGCTTTATATTAATTAGTATCTTTATCTTATATTATAAGTATATTTATAATAAGTCCTCCCCTTTTAAAGCTAGCTCCTTATAGCCCTTTTTATAGTCTTTTATATTATAAATTATAATATTATAATTTATTATTTTATAATTTATTTAGATTAGGAGTTCCTTTATTATCTTCTAGGATATATTTACTACTTTTATTATTATTTTTAGAGTTATCCTTTAGGGGATTAGTCTAACTATTATCCTCCTTATAAAACTACTACCTTACTTTATCCTTTTAGAATACCTTTAGCTAATCTATAATATATATTCTAGATAAGTTAATCTTATCTAGGGTCTTAAGATAGTATACTTTTATCTTATTATTATATCTTATTACCTTATAAGGACCTTACTAATATAATTTTACCTTTATATCTTAAGATAGGTTATTATTTTAGACTATATTATATATTAAAACTAGTATACTTACTAGTATTAGGCTTTTTTTAGTTAGAATTTATTTTATTAGTTTATTTAGGCTACTAATTACTTTTAGAAACTAAGGACCTTTTTATATATAGCCTCTATATCTTTATAATACTTTAAGAGGACTCTTACCTTAGCTTTAAATAAAAACTATTAGTCTTATATATTATCCTAACTTATTAACTTCTAGGTTAAGACTACTAATTCTATTAGTAAGATTAGGTACTAACTAAATAGTAGCTAGAAAGGGGATCTTCTATATAATACTTATATTAATATCTAGTCTATAAATAGAACTATATTTAGTAAGTATTATTAGATTATTATACTAAACTTAATTATTTTTACTATAATAGATATTATATTATAATATCTTACTTTTACTATTTTATTTACTCTTAGATTATATTTTAAAATTATTATATACTTATAACTTTAATTATATAGTATAGTTAGAAACTCTCTTTTAAACTCTAATCTACTATTAATAATAGTTTTTATAAATATACTATACCTACCTAGTAATTTCTTAATAAATCTAGATATAATAGCTAAATTATAGCTTTTAATAAGTATTATTTCTATTTAACTAATAAGATTATACCTAGCCTTTATAAGAAACTTATATTCTTAATTATTAGGTATATATTATAAATTAAAGTATATTTTCTTTATAGGTTTTATAAGCTCTATATACTATATAGTCTTCTTCTTATATATAGTAGCCTACTTTTAGTAAGACTTATACGCCTAAATAGTAACCTATATATCCTTATTTATTTTTAGCTAAAAGTATTAGACTTTAATCTATTTACTTATAATCTAAGATTCTCTATATTTAAAAGAACTATAGGCCTCTTTAATTATTATCTTTCTAGTATCTAAGTTATTAATTAATAAGAGTAGTTTAGGCCTCTTTAGAACTTTTTAATATAGGCTTTTTTTATAAAGAAGATACTAATTTATATTATTCTTAAACTTATACCTCTAATTAGGAGGTATACCTTCTAAATATTAAGCTATTATTAAAAATATTATTATTAATTAACTTTTATTACTATATCCTAATCTAAAGAGTAAGGTATTATTATATATAGAATTTAATATTAGGTTAATAAACTCCTCTAGATCCCCTTTATACTTTATTTTTAGAAGATTAAATAGTTTTACTAGTTTTTAAGATAATATATTTATTATTAAATTCTTTTTATTAAGTATATATAAAATTATAAAATTAAATAATTAAATATAACTTAACTATTTTATAATTAGTACTCTTATAATATTATTTACTTTACTATTAATTTATTATTTTAAGACTAATATATTTATTTTTAAGATAAAACTAATACTATAAATATAACTATATAACTATTAGAATATATATAATAATCCTCTAACTTTATATTTTATTTAATTATATTTTATCTTTATAGTAATTTAGATATTACTTTTAAACTATATAAGTATTCTCCTCTTTTTAATTATTTATATTAATACTATCCCTTATTTAAATAGTAAAGTATTTACCTAAAAGATAATTACTCTTATACCTTATTTATAGCTTAAGGTAATTAAGATTAAAGCTATAATAAACCTCCTCTTTAACTCTTCTATTACCTTTACTTATAATCCTCCTTACTTAAAACCTATATCTTTCTTTAAGAGCTATATTAAGGGTTTAGTAATACCTAAATAGCCCTTAATTATAGGTTTATAACTAGCTATTATACCTAAAAAGCTATATACTTCTTTAATATTATAATACTTTTTTTACTTTTAAATCTTTAAGATCTTATACTCTAT
Source organism: Beauveria asiatica (assembly GCA_038367545.1). Classification (NCBI taxonomy): domain Eukaryota; kingdom Fungi; phylum Ascomycota; class Sordariomycetes; order Hypocreales; family Cordycipitaceae; genus Beauveria; species Beauveria asiatica. The sequence continues at coordinate 32,077 of JAAHCF010000037.1, read as the reverse complement.
AAGGCTATAGTTAAATATATTATAAAAGAACCTTATAATTACTATCTTCTTTTAGTACTAATAGCTTTTTTTATTAAAAATTATATAGTTTATTAATTTAATATTTATTAGGATCTTATTAAGGTTTTAAATATACTTTACTATATAATATTTAATTCTTAGGAGTATCTCTTTATTACTATATATACTATTAAAGCCTTATATAATAATATTATCTAAGTAAGAATAATAGATCTCTAATATAAACTCTATTAGTATTTATATTATTATATATATAAATTATATAATAGAGTTAATAGCTCTTTAGGGAAGTATATATATTCTTAATAGGTTAATAGGACTAGGGAAAGTTATTAAATCTTAACTTCTAAGGGCTAAAGATACCTAATTATAACTAGAAAAGAAATCTAGTAATAATAAGATCTTATATATTATAAAGTCTTTAGTAATCTCTTTATAAATTAGAGAAATATTTATATCTTTAATTAATACTATATTAATATATATTACTAAGTTAATTAGTTATAAACTACTATTTAATTTAATAACTAGGAATATTAGATTCTTATAAAGGCTATAACTCTCTTCTAAGATACTAGCTTCTAGCCTTATCTTAAGTAATTAGACGAACTTTAGTAAAATTCCCTTTAAGATTAAGATTAATTTTACTTACTAGGGCTTATAATTAATAACTTTTAGCTCTTATAAAGGTACTATACTAGGATTAAGTTACTTATTTTCCTTAAAGGTCTAGGCTAATATAGCTTTTTTATTATAAAGTATTATAAGGAATATCTCCTATTTATTTTTTATTAAATTACTAATCTATTCCTTAATATTCTATAGCCTTTTCTTATATATCTAAAAGCCTTTTTTAATCTTTAAGAATTTACTTATTAAAAAGTTAGTATATTTATAAATAACTTCTACTTCCTTCTTTACTTCTTTTTATTTCTTTTCCCTTTACTTTAGATTATTTTTTAATATAAAGCTATTAAATATATCTAGTAATTCTACTTTTACCCTTTTTTTCTTATAAAGAGTAAAGACTTTAATCTTATCTTCTAGTTACTTTTATAGATTTATAGTTATATTTTCTTTTTTTATTATAACTTCTTCTCTTATAATAATCTAATATAGGGTCTTCTTAACTTTTATCCTATTATCCTCTTCTAATTTAAAAATTATATCCCTTTTTTTAAATTCTCTTTTTAATATATTCTCTTTTTATATAAGCTCCTAATTAATAACTATAGTTTATATTTATAATAGCTATTATCTAAACTTAAGTAACTTACTAGTAGCTTCCTAGGCTATTAGTCTTATTATAGAGGTTATTACTCTAGTATTACTAAACTATACTTATAACTCTATACCTTCTTAATCCTCTAAATACTTAAATATAACTTAAGTAAATTAAATAAAAGGTATTTTTAAGATAAAGTCTATAAATACTAGTTTATTAGTTATATAGATTCTTTACTAAATAAAGGTATTCTTAAGATATAATTATAATAATATAGATCTAGTTATAATTACTTACTTATTAGAGTAGGATATAGATATAACTTATTAGGGTTTTATAGTAATCTTATACTTAGTAGCTAGTTCTTAGCTTATAATATTTCCTTTTATATTAGAATCTATTAGTACCTCTATTAATAGGTATTTAGGGGTATTTACCTTAATATAGATAAAGGGTAAGGACTATTAAGTAACTATAATATGCCTAGTATTAAAAATATAATATATATATATATATTCTTACTTAATCTCCTAATTAGTAATCTTTTTATTACCTAAGCTAGTAATTAGAGGTCTTATAAAAATAATTTTTATACTTACTAGTCCTCTTATTTTATTAGTAATTACTAAATACTCTCCCCTTTTTACTAAGGCTAACTATTTATATTCTTATTCTTAAGTAATATACTCTCTAATTAAGACTATACTAATATTTATTATTAATATAGTATTATAAAAGGCACTTTTAGTAGTTACTTACTCTTTAATATATAAAGTAATAGTAACTAGTCCTTTCTTAGCTTTAAAGCTTAAAGGAACTATTAAGATTACTTTTATTTTTTAAATCCCTTTTATTATATTTAAAACCCTTTAAGTAAGTAAATATCTAATTTCTAGGTTATATTATATAACTTCCCTTACTATTATACTTATCTTTTTTAATATAATATTATCTATAACTTATTATTATAGGTTATTAGTATTAAATTTAATCTTATTCTTTAGGCTCTCCTCTTTATTAAAAGAAGAGCTTACCTTTTATATAGCTATAGATCTAAGGCTCTAAGGCTTAGTAAGTAGGTTATCTTTTTCTAGTAAATTATTAGATATCTTAGATTACTTCTTAGAATATAGTTTAATATTTATTATATTAGTAATTAAGGGTTTTAACTAGTTATTATTATTAAAATAGATAATATTAGCTTTAGGATTATTAGGCTTAGCCTTAGGTACTAGTTTTCTCTAATTCTTTAGTAGGCGTTATTAGGTAAAGTCTACTTCCTCTTATTTTTAAGGTCTTAGGACTAGTTTTAGCTTAGACCCTCCTTATAAGGTTAATATTTATTTTATAAACTTAAAGCCTAATACCTTTAAAGCCTATAAGATAGTAAACTTCTAAATAGACTACTTACCTTAGAACTAATATAATAACTAAAGTAGAATAAGGTACTTATTCCTTAATCTAAGTAAGAGTATATATATAGTTAAGTTATATATATAAAAGTATATTAAGGTATTTATATTTATAAGGTTATAGATATTAAGAAAGTATTTTTATTTAAAGTAGTATTAGTAGACTTACTTTTTATTAGTCTTTATTATATTAATATAAACCTCTTATTCTTTAGTACTTTAGTTTTCTTTTATCTTTATATTATTAATTATTACTAAAGCTTTATCCTTTTCTCTAAGTATCTTATTATTTTACTAAATAAGAGCTTATTAGTTATTATCTTATTTCTTAAAGATATAGATTACTAAGCCCTTTATTTTTTTTAGAATATTATACTAATTAATTAGGTTAATAGTAGGTTTAATATTCTACCTAGAGATAAGTCTTATATCTTTAACTTTCTCTAGAGGTTCTCCTTTTACCTTTACTAGAACCTTCTAATTAGTAGCTTTTTTATACTTTTTATTTTATATAAATTAGATTTAGTCCCTAATAAAGTAGAAAATTTACTAGTATATATCCTTATATATTAGTTTATTAAAATAAGTAATATTAATATTATATTATTTTATTATACTATAATAGACTCTTAATAGTATTACTAACTATAGGTATCTTAACTACTTACTAGATATAAGAAGCCTCTTATCTAATAGTTTATAATAATAATATAATAATTATTAGTAAGTAGATATTTATTATATCTAGATAACCTAATCTAAGGACTATACTATTCTTTAGTATTATACTTAAAGTAATATTTAATTAAATACTTCTTAGCCTCTTTCTAATTATATTAAAATATAATTAACTTAACCTCTTCTATTAAGTAAGGCTAAGTTATATTTATTAACTTATTAAGTTAATATATATTTAAGATTTTCTTTATATTTATTTATTTATTAAACTTCTTTAAGAACTTTATAATATTATTTTTAATAAACTTATCCTTAAAAATAGTCTTTAGCTAAATTTAAGTATAAATTAGGGTAGCTAAAAGATCTTTACTATTTACTAAATTAAAGAAGTCTAAGTTAAGATTAGTAAAGTTCTTATTTATAACCCTTCTTATTACTTCTCCTCTTATAATATACTCTCTTACTTTCTTTCTTTTTATTAAAGTCCTCCTTTTCCCTCCTTTCTCTTAACTATTAATCCCTATATCCTTAAGACCTTAGTCTTTAGTTATATTAATTAAATTATTACTAAGAGTAGTTAGGTCTTTTATTATAATAAAAGACTCCCCTTTATAACTTTTTAGTACTCTAATACTATTAGATAGTATAAATAATATTATAATTAGGAGTTTTAAGGTATAGAATAGTTAAAATAGTATAAAATAAAGGTAATATCTTTTTAAAAGATTAAATAACTTTTAATTAACTTATTATTTATTAAAGAAAGGAGGGGTTTTATTTATTATAAATATTATAATATCTTCTTTTCTTTTATATTAGTTATTAGGTTTATAATCTTTTTACTTTTAATTATTTTTATTAAGCTTTACCTTAATCTTTATCTTTATTTATTTTTAATATTCTTCTCTAACTAAGGTATCTTTATAAGCTATCTACCTAGTATTTTAATATTATAAGGTAATATAGTTATTATCTAGATTAGGAGTATTTAAATACCTTAAAAGAGTTTTTTAGAGAGCCTAAGCTAAGAGTAGTTTATTTCCTAGATAATATAATAACTTAGGATATTTTATATTTAGCTTTTAGAGTCTAAACCCTTTTTAGCCTATTAATCTTATATTCTTTAGCTTTTTTATCCTTTTTTAGTTAAGAATACTTTAATCCTTATCTTAGTTTCTTATTTACTTAACCTATACTTTATTTCCCTAAGTAAAGACTTTATTTATAGGCTATTTACCTAGTACTCCTATACTATAAAATAATTTAATTATATTCTTAATTATAATACTTTAATTATATTAATAATATCTTACTTAATTAGATTAAGAGTAAGTCCTTTATAGTTAATATTATAATTATATAATTATTTACTTTCTTTTATAATAAGCTAAACTCCCTTTTATAGGTACTAATCTTATAATTATTAGTCTTAGTATTTTCTTAGTAAGAAACTATTTTAATCCTTATTTATTTATATAATATTTTATTTATAGTTCTTCTCCTAATCTTAGATATTATTATAAGTTATTTACTTATTATTTTTTTATTTATATCCTAGTTTAATAATAAAACCTTCTTATAATTATAAAGCCTAATAGTTACTATAACTTAAGATAAACTATTCTTAAATCCTTATATATTATTAAGCTTATTAGCTCCTCTAATAGCTTTTCTTCTAAGCTTTTATTATAATAACTCTTTAGTACTCTTAACTAATAATTAGGGGTATCTTAACTATTAACTAAAGTTTCTCCTTATTATAACCTTTATTATAATTATTATTAAAGAAAAAAGTAGTTAAAATATATAAAGTATTTACTATTACCTATAAGGCTATTAAACTAGTTTATAATATTAATAAAAATATAGTCCCTTTAAGGGTTTTATATATATATATAAAGTATTTATTAACTTCTAATTAGGAGGTTAATATTATAAAAAATATATAATATTAAATAAGGGCTTAAATAATTAGTAGTATTATTACTTACTAAATTATTAAAGGCTTTATATTAAGTAAAGATATTATTAGAGATTATAAAAAACCTTATAGGGTTCTAGATTATAAGGTAAATAATAGAAATTAGATATAAAAAAGATAAAAAAGTTATTATTTAAAAACTATAGAAGGACTTTATCCTTTTATACTATTCCTTATAGGTAAAACCCTAGAGGTAGTTGAATTTAACTGATATAATATAGAATAAGGTTAAAACTTACTAGGAAAGTTTTTTATAATAAGGGAAATTTTTAATTATATCTTTACTAAGAATATAGTTAGTATATAGTTAAAATATAGTTAGTATATAAATCTAGTTATAGTATAGATATATAAAGTTAATAATAATAAAGAAAAGAGAAAGGAAAGGTATAGTAGGCGTTAGAAATTTAAAAATTATATATATACCCTAGCTTTACTCTATTTAGGGCTAGGCTATAGTATATAGTAGTTTTTCTTACTTTATTAAATTAAATTTATTTACTACTCTATCTATAGTTTAAATAGTCTTTATTTAAAGTAATAATAAAATACTATTTATATAGGCGTTAAGTAGAGTATATTAGAGCTATAACGTATTTATAATTAAGCCTTATTTTTCTGCCGTTTTTTGCCCCACTTTGACTAAGTCTGAGGTTTATTCGACCAAGTCTGAGCTGGTCCCCCAGCTGAATATAACCCCGCACCCCGCACCCCGCGGAGTATTCCACCTATCAAGGAACCTATAATTTCACTAGTTACATAATGGGTTATATGTAGTTAGCTATTAGGTGCTTACAGAGTGGTCGGCGCTGGTATTCAACTCCTATGGCGGTCTCCCGCCCGCATTATTGACACGCCAAGCCGAGTAATACCTGGTATGGCAAGTAATGCTTCGCCAACCACTTCCCATTATTTGTGACTCGCTGTGCCAGCTAGTTAGTATTTTCCCATGTATTTCGACATCATAATGTCCCTCACGAATACAGCTAGCCGCATGCTTTTACCCATCAGATAGCCCTTATTGTGGTTCAGCGAGCTGCTCATCTCTAATCGTAATACTTTGTCTTTTTACCACTAATTATTGGCACCTCTTCAGCCTCGCCGTGCAGTCCCTTTCCCACGCCTTTGGCTACTCTAGCCTTCACCCACTCACCCGCCGTAATGCCCACGGCGCTCTTGTCCGTTACCTGGTCAAAGCCTAAACGCTCCAGCACCTTGCTCGCCACAGGCTTCAGTTCCACATTGTCCTCTGGGCGGACAAAATACAAAACGCCGAGGCGCTCCGTATCCCTCTGATCAGGTGGTGGTACCACAACACGGTGGATGCTGCTCTTGAGAAAGCCATTGGTAAGAAACTCGAGCGAGTCGGCCACGTTCACCGTGATACTGCCGGGATGTGGCTTCACCCACTTCCACTCGCCATCCGGGGTTCGGACCTGCAGCGCTGCGACAGGCTGGCGAAATAAGAGCGTGAGGCTGCCAAAGTCAGTGTGGCCTTTAACCCAAACATTGCCGAGCTGCTCGTTCTCTTGCTGGGTTCTATGGTGGTACTTCATGTAGCGTAAGTGGCAGTCGCTCTTCTCCTGGTAGCGATGTATCTTGAGAAAAGCGTCCTCTGGGAGCTGCAGAACGATGGCGAATAGTGTAAGAAGCTTCCGTACAACCTCATTGTGGATGTGGCGTGCGAATGCTTCAATCTCGGGGCGATTCCGGCCTATGATTTCGGGATGAGAACGTTCTAAAGCGGGAATAAACTTTGGAATATTGTATATCTCGGTGTTGTCAAAAACACCTCGACTTAGTTCCTAATAAATCTTAGACGCGATTGTCTTATTAGCCCAACTGACGGGTCGACTCACGCGAAGGCCCAAAGGCTTGTACCCATTGTATCCACCATGCTCAAGATCGGCACGATACTTGAGCTTTTCTTCGGTGGGGAGACTGAATAGCTCTTTTCCGATCGAGAATTGACGGTCCACTGCGTCTTGAGACAATCCAAAATTGACAATGTAGAAGAAGCCTACCGCTGAGTCAGTCGTGCGAAAAGAATGCGCACCAGAATATGGCACTGACCTATCTTCTCGATAGCTTCATGTAACTGCTTCGCTAGCTCTTGTTTACCATCTGGCTGATCGAACCGAGATAGATCCAGGTTGGCCAGGTCGGCCCAGTCCACTGCGCAAAGCGTTAGATCAACATAGAACAGCGCTCGCACAATATCTTCTATATTAATGACATACGCTCATACGAGGTTTCCGGAACTTGATGATATGTGGGAATCTCCTCACCCGCAGGAACAAGAGATGACTTTTGAGTCAACATGATGACATGTGAAATGTATTGTTGATATTTCGGTGTAGCTTTCTAGTCAACTCGACAGTTCAAGGCTGGTCCAAGTAGATTTATACTTGGCAATTTTTTATAGGCAACAATAAGGCCTATCTACTGGCCGATTCGTTCAGCTTCAAGTGTCTTTTACATTTTACGAAATCGCCAAGGAGTAAAGAGTGATATCCGCTGGTTTAGTGCATACAGATCTTGCGTGCTTCATAGTCCTGATGGCGACTCCAATTATTTGGTCCGAGCCAGTCATTTATCTCCCGCCAGCAACGGTCGGGATGCGCCCCCGCAGCTATTGAACACTCTTCAGACTGTTCAGGATGATTATGAATGGAACTCATTTCGATTTTCGAGGGTCTTTATGGGCAGTATTGTGTGGACTGCAAGCCCCGTTTCAATTCATTTTCTCCGATGTTGACCTTCGGACGTTTATTCTCAGCGTACCTGTCTCGCCATCCAAGGCCGGAATTTGCAATGGCCGTGTAGATCGCCAGTCTGAGGACTACTCTGTTGAAATAGACACAGAACTCGCTTCTTCCTACACGGGATGATTCGGCACAAGACAACCCCGAAATTTAGACGAGTCATTGGATTTCAACCCCGTCAATGTGTACAGTCCGATCAACGACTCCAGCCCCAATCATGTCTAACTCCATCCGTGCAATCGAGACTCACAAAGATGTCGAAGCAATTGTAACGACCGGTGCTGATACTAATAGCGCAAATGACCAGGATGAACGCGGCATTGGATTTGTACCGCGTGGCGAGGCTATGCCAGAGACCTTATCCTCGCAGGAAAGCATTGCAGGGTACGACGCAGAGCTCATGAGCGGCCGAGCACTGCTCTCGGCGGAGCAGGAGAAGAAGCTCTTGCGCAAGATTGATTGGCGTTTGATGACTCTATGTTCTCTCATTTTTATGTTCAAGCAATTGGACAGCCAGAATGTAGGCGCAAATTACGAGCAAAGTTGCGTGTGTGGCAACGCCGACTAATTGAGCTTAGATATCGAATGCCAGAATCATGAATCGAGGAACAAGCCACAACATTATGAAACAACTAGGCATGACTGCGGACGAATATAATCTCGTAACAGTCGCCTATTATGTGAGCCACTCTTGGATACTAGCCCTCGACGTCAACTCATCGCATTTCTAGATCCCATACATTGTGGGTGAGGCGCCTTCCAACCTTTTGCTCAAATACTTTTCGCCTTCGAAATGGCAATCCAGAATCATGATTGGATGGGGCATCTTTCTCATATGCCACGTACCTGTTAAAAGTAAAGGAGGCTTATTTGCAACTCGCTTTCTTTTGGGTTTGGCTGAGGCAGGGCAATTCCCTGGCGTCATCCTACAGATGACGTATTGGTACAGGCCGGATGAAATGTCGCTTCGTCTGCTATATTTCTGTAACTAGAGTCGAACTGTGCTTTTCCCATCTACATGCCGCTAACTGATAATTCTGTTAGACATCTGTGGAAATACTGCGGGCATTCTGGGCGGACTACTTGCCTATGGATTCGACACGATTTCAGGCGCAGGTGGGCTTTCCGGGTGGCAATGGTGAGTCTCCATGAGGGAGTCAACATCTGAGCAATGACTGACATGACCCTAGGCTATTCCTTGTTGAAGGGCTCGCGACGGTCCTATTCGGCTCCATAATCTGGTTTGTTCTACCGGACTGTACGATTTTTCTTGCCACCAGAGGGATGGATGAAGGCCTGTTAACACTTTGCGCATTTAGTCCCAGAAACTGCAAGCTGGCTCACCGAAAGAGAGAAGAAGTTTATCCAAGCTCGTCTACCGGCAAACGCCCCTCGAGCTGCAGAAGCAAACTTCAATTTGTCCGAGATTGTTGCGTCTCTCAGAGACAAGAGACTTTGGCTCTTCACTCTCATCTGGGCCACCTTTACTGTCGGAACACAAGGTGTCACATTCTACCAATCAACCGTTATTGCTAACCTTGGGTTCTCGTACGTACTCGGCCTTCGCAAAGGAGCCACCTCGATTGCTAGCGTTACTAATTCCGTCTTAATGTGCGGAACAGCACTATTGCTCAAGCTCAGCTCCTCAATCTTCCAATCACTGTCACAGCCTTGCTCATCATCGCAGTCACCGGAATCATGGCTGATCTCAGAAATATCCCGAGACCGCTGTATCCTCTCACCTTTCTGGTCATCATTCTCATCTGCTACGGCGTCTTTGTCGCTCATCCAAGCAGCGCTGCAATATATGCAGTTACTTTGATTGGAAATGCTGTGACTGCGGCGTGGTTTCCAGTCATGTGGTAGGTCAAAACACAGCCTTTCATCCAACTCTGAAATTCCGGGCTGACAGTGAGATGGCACAGGCCATGGCGTGTACAGACCACATCCCACGCAACGGGCTCAGCGTTCTCGATTGGGTTCGTCAACAGCTACGGACAAATCGGCGGCGCACTCGGACCACAAATCTTCAGAAGCCACTATGGCCCACGCTACACTGTACCTTTCTGTGTAGCCATGGGATTAGTAGGCGCGTGCATCATCTTGACGACGGTGACATGGTGGGTCACGCGATCTACGGAAAGCGAAACAAGAAGGATAAAGCAAGCAAAGTTGGCGGCTGATCGGAGGGGGCAAACGGTTCTGGGGGACGTTGTGGACATGGACTTGAAGTCGAGGGCGTGAAAAGTCTCACGGCAGCATGGCAACATATCGTGATTGAGTACTAGGCCAAAACTTTGCACGGGATCGTGAGGGGCCACCCATGGTCAGTTGGTAGATATTGACGATGAGCAGACGGTACGACTTAAAGCTCTCATGTTAGCTGCAAGCTGTATCGTGGGTGTTTGGCTTGCAACATAGCATCCAACGTAGCACAGGTGAGCAGACAAGCCTTGCTACTGCAGACTGAGCCGATGCTCGCTTCGCGATGCCTTTGGACGCCACGTTCTTTTACAGAAACCACATACGAATCAATCTTATCTATCGCACACCGCCGTAGTTCTTGGCTCAGTCTTCTAGTGGACAGCTGAACAGAAGTTGTATACACATGTATGAAGGATTACAAATCGACATGGAAGAGAGATTGCCAAGTGAGTCTGGGAAGGCCACTACCAAAATTCTCTACAAGATTTGTGTATTTGTGTTTCTGTTGCGAGTTGAACATTTCTTCTTCTCTAATCCAGATCAGCCATAGAAAAAGATTGACCTGCTTGTAAATCTTGTAAACCCTAAACAGCAGTGTGCTGCACTATAAGAAAAATTCGGAAACAAAACTTCTGCTCGTGCACGATGCCAGACCATCCAACGGCCCATTCAACAGCTTTTGTTGGACAGTCTGCGCGCAACGATACACAGCCATCGACAGCGACAAAAAAGTCGGCCGTCATCGAAATCAATCCTTGGTCCAGCCCTCGACGTGGTTAGGGCACGTCTTTTTGCCGCAGTCGCTCATCTTGATCGTGCCCGTGCTGGTGCTTGAACTGTACATGCATTCGTTGACGACTCCATAGGCGACAGACTCCTTGATGGCAGCCATTTTCTTTTGGAAATTTTTCTGATGCCTGATAGTTGGTGGTAACATGTAAGTACAGTTTTGCGGAATTTTCTGTGAATTTTGTTCGGAAAGTGTAACACAGGTTCTCGAGGCAAGAGAAAATGTGGCTAAAGCGTTGAGCGATGAGCCACGACAGCAAAGTCAATGAACTATTACAAACTGTGGCTAATAAATGAGAGAAATACCACTAATAGAGATATCCCTACCTGAAGAATATTGACAGTTGGAGAAGCGGGGATCAAAGGTGAAAACGAGGTGCTAGAATTTGATAACACTGATGATCTTGAGGAAAGAAGCCATGGCGAGGTTAGAAAGAAAGCTACAAAAAAGCTACTTGTTGAATAGAAAGGCTTAAATAAGCCAAATAATTAATAGCTTGTAGTCTTGGGTCTTTTGTATTCCTGGGACCTTTGGTATGCTTCGGCTCTTTGGTATGTATGCCTTGGACCTTTGGTATGCCTTGGATCTTTTTATTAGAAGCGCTTGTCTTACCTACTATGTGCTTCAACTTCTGACCTGCTATACGTAGTATGTGCTTCATGTGTAACACCAGCTAAACTGCCGAGATTTATTTAAAAGTTGACTACTGCAGGACACAGCAAGTTATTAGGGCACCTTAGACCATGCCAAACTAGTTCCCATCATTGATTACGAATCAACGCCACAACTGGCTTGTTTTGTCAAGAACAAGAGCAGGGCTTTTCAGAGGAAACAAAGAAACAAGACAGAGAGATCTGTACACTGCATGGCTAAAGGCGCCCATCTGTTGCACTCTCAAACAAGATGCAGCATCCTTAATAAACGTGAATTATCAGCCATGACAGGCCAAGGACCACGTTGCAAACACGTAATACTGGGATGCATGAAGAATAGATTGGGTGGAACCTTTAGGCGACCTGCAACCCAAGACCGCGGATGTCGTGCGCCGCCGACAAACTGGGAACGCGAAAATCGCGAATGATGGCACTGGATAAAGAATATAAACAATGCAAACAAGGTTGTCGGTTGCACGAGACCTACAGCACTCTATCTATCTGAGGAGGATCTAATAAAGCAATTGTCTGAGCGTCTGCCGCCATTTTCCAGCCGAAGTTTCTACTTGCGAGCCTGATGGATGGATGCGACGAGTCGCGCGGGGCGCGCTGTGACGGTTGGCACTCTACATCTTCATGCGCATAAGTGTCCGAGCACAAAGCTTAGCTACTAAATCAGCTAGTTAGAGAATTGCCATCGTGGCAGCTCACTGCTGCATTTTCCGAGGTCCGCACAAGACGCGCATTAACTGCTCATGACTGCGTTGGGCCTCGATCCGCGAAGTCGCATCACCATCACCAGATATCAGCCAGAGACATTGAGAATAAAGAAAAATAGGACGAGTTTGGGTATCCACGCAGCAATGACCTGGCTCAAGGCTTGGACATGTGCGCCCCTGCAGAGCCGTTTCCTTTTGCTCGGCAGTTGCTGAGACAAGACGAGGAACGCCATTGGGCCAGCGCGCGGGGTTGGCCATCGAAGATTTAATAAAACGGACAAAGCTAGCAAATTCATCTCAACAAACGAGATGAAACCATGTCAAGAAAAAGACGCATTCGAAACCGCCACTTTTCGAATGTCGTTTTCGCGTGGCGGAGAGAGATGAAATTGTCAAGGACTTTAGGCCCTGCCTCTCAAGCCATGTCAATGATAACCCGGCAGCTGGTGAGAGAGCCCATGTCCCTACCGTTTCATCGTGCATCGGCGTCCGGGGAAGCGAGAACAGACCAAGCAACCGAGATTGGTGTTAATAATCCCTGGCGCAACTGAGGCTAATATCGAGTCGCCAATCAGCACGTATTCATACCTGATGCGCGAAAAAGATGAAAGCCTCGCCGTGCTGTGCAAGCGCCGACAAGCACCGCAGCGATGCTTGCACGTGGCTTGCACGAGTACAATGAAAAAGGAAAGATGATGAGAAAACAAGGAATGCAATGCTACAGTGCCATTGACAGCTGTCCAATATAATGCCGTGCAGTCAATGCAAGCAATGGCTGCCGAGGACCAATCAGAAACTATGTTGCTCGACTAGAAAAAAAAGCACAGAGGAAAAGGCTAGGTTTCGGCCAGAAGGCAGTCCGTGTGCCTTTGACAAGAAGCGGTAGCCAATTCTTGCTTCCTTGTGAGCATAACAAGTATCAACTGGCAAGCATCAGGCACATTGGATTGTATCTGCCTTGTGTCGTCGCCAGCCTGCCATGCCATGCTCCTGGAAGGGGCTCGACTCCGTGTATGCCACAGCGTCCATCGTCAGTCAGCCAAGCGTCGGCCACGGTTTTCGCGACAAGTTCTTTTTCATTGCCCATGTCAGTTTGGCAAAGTGGTGGGTTGACCTCCACCTGTGTGTGGCTTACGCTAAGACCATTTGAAGCACCTCATGGCTTGTCGATCTGCGGGAGAAACAACAAAGTCGATGTTGCTTGTGGGCAATGCCTTTCTTCCTTTACACCGACCATGGCTACTGGTCAAGAAGAAGATTATGCCATGTTCTCGGGCCCCCATCCTGCGTGCCGCCAGGTATCGAGAGAATCGTCAATCAATGCACTTACGTCGGGTTCCAATTGACCCCTGCCACAGTGAGCGACATTGAGGCCTTCTAGATTTGGACGCTGTCTCTTGTTATTTTTGACATTTGAAACAAGCTGGAAATGGACAAGGACTGTGGCATGGCGCCACACCATATGTTGGTGGGAAGAGACCACGAGACTTGGGTGACTTGTTCCCCATCCCCATCGCCTTCGTTTTGTCCCGCTCTAAAACAGTGAAAAGATTTGCCTTGTCCGAGCACCGGCCCGGCCCCTAGCCCGAGGGCAGAAAAGGGAACCAAGCGTTGGTGTGGCTCGACCCAAATTAAAATGCCCACTTGGTCTTTGCTTGTGGCGGATGCTTCTGTAATCCGTACACTGACTGATGATTCTTGAATAGTTTCCTTGGCCCCATCGCTTGTCGTTGATTTTTTGCATGAATGCTGCATACTGATGACAAGTTGGAGTTCTCTTTACCCGTTGAAATTCATCAGCATGGTATCCGGCATTGCTCGATTCAGGCTGCAATATCAAGACAAGACGTCTGGGTTTTCTCTCCCACCCCTTACAATAGGTCCAACGGTCCTGCCTCTTTGCCTCTGATAGTCTTGGGCTTGCTCGTTCCCCTAATAAAAAAAGCCTACGGATTACATAAAATCGAGTGAATGCACCAAGGATTATCTCGGCCCACTGGGCAAGGGGCAGTGTGATTGGCCTTGCATGCGCAATTTGTGAAGAACAGTACAAGGATTATTACAGCCAAGTGAGAAAGGCTACTCCGTAGGCCTGCAAATGTGCCTGATGACACTTGTAATTATCGGCGGGGAGGGGGGATGCCGTTTTTCGTCTTATGATTATGGTTGGCAGACACCACTGACACGGGCGCGCAACGGGCGAGATCGAATATGAGTTGACCAATAAGTTTGCCTGGGACAAGCGGGCACCATAATTCGTGCTCTTGAGCGTCGGCGGACCAATGTTGTCCTTGATGACGCGACTGTCAGACTCCACAATCAAGTCGAGCATTCGCTATTCCGCTTGAGCATCTCCAGCTTTTGGCGTGGTTCATCGTCCGTGATAAATATGCAAGTAGGCGCGTGCCATGAACGACGCGCGGGCCATGCTTTGGCCAGTAACTATTGTTGTTTGGGTGATTTGGTTAGGCTCAGCGGTCGCAGGGAACAAGTAAATTGGCACTGCAAAAGGGGTGGGCGTAATCAGCGCAAGTGACTGTACTGATGAGGGGGCGGATGTGTTCCGACAGGCTGGGCCGGGTAAATACATACTGCATAATAACCGTACAGTGTCGAATACGCACAAGTTGCAACTGGTTACAACTGCGAATTGGCAGTTGGCAGGCCGATACCTAATATTTAAGGCGTTGCAACTCGGCCCTCACAAGATCCTTGTAACAGCGGCCCGTTTGATGGCACTGAACCCTGGTTAGCATGCAGTACCAGAACCGGACCACATGGGCCGGGGCACAGTGGTTGGCTGTCATGAACCATGCTCAGATGGGAGATGAAAAGGAGTCTTCGTACCATTGGTAACCAGGGAGCATGTACCAGTAATCCGTACTCCGTACCTACCTAGGTAATAGGCCTCGCAGGCTGTGCTCGTTATTAGTATCACAACGCTAGGGTTTGCTGCAGTCTAGTTGCCTAGACTGGGCCGTGGTGCGTCTGGTGGCCATGCGTCCTTTCGTCTTTTGCTACCAATAGAGTAGTCAGTTATTAACTAATATGTACGGATACCAAGCCGGAACTTGCACACGAACCGATAAGTTATAACCCATGCGCGCCATGCTGGGGTTTGCGGAAGCAGTGGGTGTGAATCCTGGGACGGCTCGGTGGAGAAGGCACTACAACAGCAGGCGATTTTGGAGTCGATCCCTGCAAGATTAAGATAACAACCATGAGCACGTCCTTTTCACGGGTCAAGGGCGTCCAGAAGACGGATTGATGGCATTGCGAATGCGGCAAAGTTGGTTGTGGCTGCAGCAAGAGACGGCCGCCACCACGAGGAACAGGAGGATATGACAAGAATGTGTATTGGCCTTGTAACGCGGAGTAGACAGGCCCTAAGAAAGCTCAAGAGGACAAATCTTTGACGCCGTAATAAAAGTAGATCCTTGCCACTTTGCAAGGCGGTCATGGTTTGCGTCTTCTAGGTATTGATCTGGTACGGAGTACTCTGTAATAATTCGTGAATAATACGGATAATTAGGTGCCACTTGCCAGCTGCCAGCTGCGAGTCGCTCGTTCGCCAGTTGCCCTTCACTGCCAGCTCCATCTAGCCCAGCTCCCTCCCGCAGACCAGGGCCAAACGCCTTAGCTCGGCCCAAATTTCGCCAAACTCCTGCCTTCCCTCTCTTTTCTCTTCTTTTTCCTTTTGTTTTGTACCGTGGACCGTCGCCCTGTTGGATTAGAAGCGGGCGTCGGAACTGACTTTATTCTTCTTCTTGCGGGATGCTTCGCTTTTGCATCGTCGACTGTCCTGTTGTGAGTCCCGGGGAAACCACCACCTCCACCACCACCGCCAATTTTTTCCTCGTCCTATTGTCTTGACTTGCGAGCCCTTCAACTGACCCTCGCATCTAGTGCTTCAGAATGGTGCCCTCTTGATCGGGACTCGTTTATCCTGCAAATCGTTCAATCGCTCTGTTCCCGCACCGAAACCTCACTGGCTACTGCTCGCGCCGCCTCAACCCCATGATACCCGAATACCACTGCGCCGGCCGCCATCCTAAAAATCAGTCTTTTGCGCAACGTTCTCACTGCGCGCACAATCTCAATATTCCTTCGGCGCATTCCTACACGTTCCTCGAGTTCTATCCTATCTTTTATCGCACCGTGTTCTGAACATCATCTGTTCGCTCTCTCCGCCAACGACACCCCCCTTTCGCTCGAGCACCGAACCAAGGTTCTAAAACTTCTCCATCGGCTTTTTTTTTGTCTCAGTCAACAGGTGCGTACCTGCAAGTACTTTCAGCCATGCATGAACATTCTTGTGCCTTGCTGAAATTAATTACAACCCAGCTCTAATCTCCTTCACCGGTGCAGTGTGCTAAAGACACCGGTTTTTTTCTTGTGTACCACTTGGACGGCGCGCCACGACAGCTCCTTTCATTGCCAATTGTAAGTTGGTCTTGCCCGCCCTGGCCCTGCCCCAAACGAAACATGGCTTTTTCTTGTCCTGTTTTGCCAAATACGCTAATGCAGCTCAGTCAGTGGTACATGCTCAGCCGACCAACCCGCAATTGCCAGCCCGACTTGCAGGGATCTTCGTGGCTCGCGGACCTACCAGCCTAGCTGGAGCCCCGCTGATTGTTTTGCCTCCCAAAGCTCCAGCAGCGTCAGACAGGTCGCGAGGCGAAAGAAAGGAGGGGTGTTGTATCTGAGGCTTTCTGCCCCTTTGACTTCAGTGGCTCTCCTCTTCGCTCAATTGTTGCGATGGCTGAGTGGGAGACGGAGAACGAGCAGGCGGGCGGGCTCACGGCCCATGCGACCCGTAGGTCGTCTTCGAAATCCGTCAAATCTCGAAAGAGATCCAAGACGCCGCCTAATCGATCTATTTCACCTTCAACCGCCGACAAGAGCGCGAAACGGTCTTCGCGCGACATCGCCATGGACGAATCCATTAGTATTTTGGACCCACGTCGATTTACACCAACACTTCATGCCAATCTCGTTTCCGAAATTCTCACTCTGCGTAGGGACCAGGAGGACAAGACGAAGCTCATTGAAAGTCTAGAGACCTCTCTCTTTTCTACAAGGGAGGAAAATGAGTCACTACAAGCAAACTATGCTACTATCGGCAAGGAGAGTCGTTCTCTGAAGCGTCAACTTTCCCTGCTCGAGGGCGGTACATCTTCGGCTCTGGGAGAACTTGCTCGTGAACGGGATGATGCTGTCGAATCTGTCGTAGAGTCTAAGAAACGACATGATGCTGCTCAAAAGAAGATTCGCAGCCTTGAAGAAGACTCTCAGCGCGTGCATGAGCAGTGGGCCAAGGAAAAGGATGAATGGGAAGATGAGAGACGCAAGTACGAGCGTAAACTTCACATCACCGAAACCCGACTCAAGACGATTCTTGATGAAGTAGCAGCTTATCAAACTGTCCAAGCGAATGGCGACGAGATGGAGGGGGAGCCCGAGGACACACAAAAAGACAACGACGGTGCCAGCATTCGCACCATGAGCATAACCGGGAGCCTCCGCTACTCGCTGCTCAACAGCCCTGGAGCAGCCAACGGTCTCGGAGCATCCTTGGCGGATGAACTCAACCTTGATGACGACGATAGCGATGCTGGGGCCACCGAAAGCGTTTTTTCAAGCCCCCGGCACAAGCGCACAACCAGTCGCGAAGCAGGACCGATTAGCAAAATGCATCGCAGAGATCTCAGCCTCGAAAGTTTGGGGCGACCCAGGTCACGCCTCTTCTTCAATCCCAACGTACTTGGAATCCTACAAGGCGAAGAGGAAGAGCAGCCTTCCGCCCCCATCGCTCCATCGACGACTTACACGGACACTGGTGTTCAATTCTCGCCTCCACCCTCTCCCAAGGTTGGAGCCACCCGCAGGCTAGAGGCGGAAAACGTTAGCCGAATCGTCAATGAGATCGAGGCCAACCAGCGTCGCAAGCGAGTCCAGCCTGGCGCTTGGCCGGGCAAGCCCGTTGCCATTGAGGACGTTCACCAGCGAGCGATGGTTTCTGCCGCTGCACAAACTATTGAAACACCGCTAAGCCCGCCTAGAACGCCGAAGACGGACTTTGAGCCAGTCACGCCCCCGCCCGAGAAAGTTGATTCGACTATGGTGTCATCAGCGACACAGACAGAGAAGGTACTGGAGATGCCTACTCTCAATCTTGTGCCTCCCCTGACCCCCCCTTTACCTGCTATGACCATTCCGAGCATCAGTGTGCAGCCTCCCACCAGCCGACCAACTACGCCTAGATCGCCCATGCTGCCGCCTTACATGAAGAACTTTGGCTGTCAAGTCAACATCTCGTATGATGTGCCAATGGCGGAAGCTGCCGTACAGACTGAGGGCATTCAGGTCGACAAGAGACTGGCTACTCTGCCACCACACCTCCAGCCTTCCGCCATCTCTTCTCGGCCGACTTCTCCCAATAAAGATGGCGTTGACCGCGAAAAGACCTTTACGCCAGTTCCCGGCAACCTGCCGCCACGTGATCCCCGTCGTCCGGGCAGCAAGGCACTGCCAGAATTGCAATCATCGCCTGTCCGGATGAATGGAGATGAAGAAGACATTTTGGATAGGTTTATTCGCGATGAAGATGCAGAGAGCACCAAATTAAGAGCTCGACGACGCCATGGTCGACACTCTGGAGGTTTTGAATCGCAAAGTTCTGATGAGGCGGAAGAGTTTGGAGAAGCTGACGTCAGTGACTCCGAATACCGAACTGCTCTTTCAGCCCCACGACCTTACTCGAACGCGAGCCGTCCTAGCAAGCGAAACTCCTTCGGCGCAGCCACAGCTTCTTTCGAGCAAATGGCCCTGAAGGGTGCCAACGGTGGCTCCGCCAAGTTGTATGGTACCGATGTTTACGGAGCCGGTCGACCGGACATGGATGTCGGTAATCGCACTCATAGGCGCAAGCTCAGCAAGCCCCTCGAGAGGTCTGCTGCTCCTGGATCTGGGTCCAGTCGTTCGAGCGACATACGCAAGCATGCCATGATCCAAGGCTCTATCGCTAGCCATCAGACCAGGTCTCGAACCCCAAGTCTGCCCGACGGCGGCAACCCTCCGTTCCCGATACCGCTTCGCGATAGCTCCAAACGCTTGTCGTCTTCTTTCATAAATTCGCCGAGCGAGGACTGCAGCCCTACTAGAGCTGAGAGCTCTTACCGCAGAGGCAGCAGCCGCGGCAGTTACTATGGCAGCAGTGTGCGCAGGGTTCGATCGGCCACCGCGATGCCGCGAAACCATAGATACCGCAGACACGGCAGCCGATCACCGCCGCCTTTGTCCGTATCGACAGAAGCTCCCGAGAGTCCCAGTCTGCCTCCCTTGCCGCGTAATGACATCACAACCCCCCGAGGCAAGGAGCCTAGCAGCTCTTCTTACAGACGTCACCGTCATGATCTCTCCGCCAACACCGACAACACGCTCAACACAGAACCCTCGCGTACCTCCCACGGTGGCCCCCAAGCGACTGGCGTTGTCGACGCAATCGCACAGACCATGGTTGGTGAATGGATGTTCAAATATGTTCGCCGTCGCAAGTCCTTCAGTGTGCCAGATACCACTGGCAAGGACGACACAGGCAATGACCGCCACAAGCGATGGGTTTGGCTCGCTCCGTACGAAAGGTCTATCCTATGGAGCAGCAAGCAGCCTTCTTCCGGCAGCGCGTTGATGGGAAAGACAGGGCGCAAGCGTAAGCTCTTCCTGCTCCTTATTCTTGAAATTACCCAGTGCTTGCTCGTTTGGTTGTTTGGCATCATAGGCTAACCTTTTGTGCGGTAGTTACCATCCAATCTGTCCTTGACGTCAAAGACGATAATCCTGTCCCTAAAGGAGTCCAGACTATTTTTAATCGCTCAATTCTCATTCTTACCCCTCAGCGCGCTCTGAAGTTTACCGCCAGCTCATCAGAGCGCCATTACCTTTGGCTCACAGCCCTCTCATTCCTCGCACACTCGTCACAAGCTGTGCCGGAGAACCTGTCGGCACCGCAGCCTCAAGTAGCCAAGCAGCCACATCAGCGGCTAGTCCCTGAATTTGAAGTTGGACAGACAAAGATGCGTCGTCCTGGAATCAGAGACTCTATTCGTCTGGCCAAGAATAAGACTGCCATTGGCAGCCGTACTGGTCCTCCGAGCGTGCCCAGCCTCCCTAGTAACCCTCCTTCTCGTATGGGTGAGGTGTCAAGCTTTCGCCCTCCACCATCCACTAGCACAGCATCCATTAGCCATCAACGAGAAGCCTCACATGACACGGCGGAGCCTCCGATGATCCAGCGCTACAATGAGCGGTCTCAGACATCTTCGCATGGCCGCAAGCGAAGCAACACGGGTGGGCAACAACACGTCCCCCCGCCGCTTTCGTTTCGAGGCTTCTCTGGGCCACTTGGCAGCTCCCAGGACAATGGCCACAGTACCTCGACCAACACTCCCGCATCCTCGGATATGTTCCACTCGCAGGCCTCAAGTAACACTACATGGGGTGG
Organism: Beauveria asiatica; assembly: GCA_038367545.1. NCBI lineage: Eukaryota > Fungi > Ascomycota > Sordariomycetes > Hypocreales > Cordycipitaceae > Beauveria > Beauveria asiatica. Next base: position 11,125 of record JAAHCF010000037.1, on the reverse strand, counting down.
CTCTCAACGAACATCTGAAGCGTCAAGCAGGCCGAGTAACTTTTTTGATGCCATTGGAACAGTTCGAATGGAGGCTTTCATCAGCCCATTGGCAGGCTCACAGACAGCACATGGCTCGGAGCAGGATGAGTCTCGCCATCTGGCCCGCCGACGCAGCAAAGAGCACCGTAGACGCCACAGCCGCAGTCGCAGCCGCAACCGTGACTTTTACAGCCACTCACGCAGTGGCGATGGCCGCCGTGGCTACGATGACTTTTACGGAGGTAGTCGGACAGCCGGCGAGGAGGAATACTTTCGAGACGACCCTTTAAACCCTTTCAAGGATTTTTAAGCGTCTCTTGTAGATACGCACATAGCAAAGCCAGAGGCTACGACATACAGTATTGCACCGGCATTTACAGGACAGCACCCGCTTTTTTTTTCTTTTTTTTTCTTCTTTTTTCTTCTTGTTGAAATGTTTCTATATCATGGGACTTGGACATGGACGATATATGCCAATGGACATTTGGTGGTCAACAGCATCTTCTATTCAATCAACTGGCGTGGCGTTTCTCTTTTCTCTTCTTTTTATTTCCTTTCCTTTTCTTATTCCTTTTTTCTGGCACATTGCCACTGCCATTTCTTTTTGTCCTTTCTCTTACAAGTTCCGAAGAGCAATTATCAAATAGCTTTCAATAGACCGACTTGTGTATACACCATATTCTGCATGCTGAGTGTCGGTCTTCAGGATGGTCGACAATGTCAAGTTTCAACACTGCGATGAAGAACAGTTGCGAGCAATGGAAACATGCGCTCTCGCCAGCAGCATTTTGTAGTGGCCAAGTCAGAGTATTATATGGCATTGTATCAAGTTGGATGATTGTAAAGGAACAGCTTTAAACGCCTTTATATTTGTTGATGAGTCTAGAATAAATATCCAGAAGAGAATGACGAAGAGAAGAAGAAAAGTGCACGAGCTTGGCGGGCTAGTAGTATACACAAGAAGAGATATGAAGAAAAAAAATTGACAAGAATGAATGAATAGATCAATCAAAAAGATTGCTCATGAGGAAGAGACTGCCGCCGACAATGCCCACCGCAACCAACATGGTCAGGATAGCAGCACCAGCCCTATCCGCCGTGACGAGCGTCCTCGGTTCTGGCAGCGGCTGCGCCACGTTACTTCCCGCGTTTGGATTGCCCTTTGACGTGCCACGATCCTCGCTCGTCGCCGGCGGCTTCGCATCCTCAAGCAAGTTGTAAAAGACGGCAGCGAGGGCATTCATCTGCGGGCCGACGCCGGCCAGGCCGTCGTACTTTTTGCCCTGAAGCCAGGTGAAGCCGCAGGCGGTCCCGTCAGCGCCCTGATACTTTTCGTTGCGCGGGCCGATGCACGCGGCGGCGGCGTCCTTGGCGGCCTGCTGCAGGATGGTCTTGATGCCGTCCGACGTCCAGGGCGCCATTTGCGCGGTAAAGGCGAGGAAGCGGATGACGTAGCTTTTGAAGCTGACCTGGTTCTGGTCGCAGCCGCGGGCCGTCTTTTCGCAGGGGGGCTCCCAGAGGTGGCCGCCCTCTTGCGAGATGAACATGCCCTTGGTGTAGTTGAGCAGGCCGTCGACGTGTGTTTTCCAAATGTCCTTTTTGGTGTAATCATACATGGCCGCGGTACCAGCGAGCCAGATGCCAGCATTGTAGCTGAATTGAACGTCATGCAGGTGGCCGCACGTCTTTGTGTCGTCAAACACATTATACCCATCATAGACGGCATAATTCTTGCCAATGAGCCCGATGCCCTCTTGCCACTCGTAGATTTTGGTCGCCCATTCGGCATACGTGTCGTTTCGGGTGAAGCGCGCGAGACGGGCGGCAACGTTGAAGAAGCAGCCGTTTGCGATGCTATTCTTGTAGTCGTAGCCCTTTAAGAAGGAATAGACCTGCCAGCGCAGCCCGCCGCCGCAGAGCCCGTCTTCGTCTTGCCAGCGAATGACGTATTCGTTGAAGACGGCCTGCGCGCCGGCGAGCCACTGCGGGGTGTCGGAGGGGGGGTTCGGAAAGGCGGCCTCGGTGGCCATCATGCTGGTGAGGGCCCAGAAGCCCTGATCGTCGTTTCCCATGGCGTTGGACTGGTTGCGCGGGAGGAAATCGCCAGCGGGGGCGTTTATTTGGTGCATCATGCCCTGCATGACAATGTCGTTGTATGTAGAGTCGCCCGTGTAGTACCAGTAGTCGATGAGATGGCCAAACATGCCGCCCGCCTCCCACCCTTGAATAAAGAAGAAAAATGTTAGGAAATGGTAGAGTAAAAAGCGGTTTGAATATTTGTGTTTAGTCATGTTTACAGTAATAAGGACCCGGGAGTAGACCGGGGATACCGCCCGTGAGGTTTCCATTGTAGTACTTGACGAGACCGTAGGCTATGGTGCTGGCTGCATCTTTGATTGATGCTGTTGTCGAGGTCAGTAGCTGCAAGGGAGATGGAGGGGGGGAAACATGGGCGCAACAAGGTACATTTACTCGAGAGATCTATTTCTAAAGCTTTGATGGGCGCTGCCAGCAGCAGAGATAGGACGCTGACTGCCAAGGCCCTCATTCTGGGTAGAGTCGACCGGCGCAGCCGGAGCACATTGGCTTTCGGGAAAGAAGGTTTTTGTCGCGAAAATCGATGGTCGTTGGCGACCCGAAAATCAAATTCGAAAAAAGTGAACCAAGAAAATATGCCGTGACAAGTCGAGAAAAAAGAAAAGAGTATCGGAGTTGAGATCAACAGCACAGTTTGGCGGGGGAGGATTTCTGTTTGCCTCACGCGACAGCAGGACAGCGACAGCGCAGCCTCAGCCGTGTGGGCCAAATTTCCGAAAGGGATTGTTGACCATTTTCCCCCTCCGCTGTCCCCCTCTCGCAAAGAAAGACAAAAATAGAATGAATAAAGTGCCAAGACCCTGTGTGCGGCTTAAATTGGCCGCCTGGTGATACGGCAAAAGGTGGGTGATAGTTAGTTACCTTAAAGGGTCGCTCGCCCGCGCCCATGGATCTCGCTGCGCCACATGACGCGTAACACCCAAACAAGGGATTAAGGGCAAGGGAATATCAAGAAGACGAGAAACTCGGACCGCCGCGATTCAATAGATGAGCATCGTAATCCGTACTAGTAGATCTATATAATGGGGGCTTTTCCGCGCCGAAGAGATAGACTTTAAAGTAGTCAACGGCCTTGTCCAAAAGTACACCGATACTTGATCAAGGAGAACCCCACCCTTAACCCGCCCCTTGGGATGAGACGGCGCTACCATCTGATTCATTTACGCCTTTGAAACTATTTACAGCGGCTCCTTGAAGAGGGTGGGCGCTGTGGTGACATTGTGTCCGCAGATGCTTGGCTTAAAAGTTGACCCCCCTTGAATGGATGCTGCACTAGGACGCCAAGAATCTAGAATTTTCTTTAGGGGATAGGTGGTATTTGTATTTATATTTGTATTAATCTTTTACGCCGGGGAAATCCCTAACTTAGGGCAAAGGGCGCCTGTAGGGGCTAAAAAGCCCATCTAGCAGGAATCAGATAGCTCTCACTAGTTAATCATAAGGCTTGTAGATAGACCGCCCAGGGGTCTAGAGCTAAGACTAAGGAGTCAGTAGCTAAGGTTAATCTTCGCGAAGGTGCTATCTAGGAGACATCCTCTGAGTGTAGATATAAATAATAAGAAGCCCCCTTCCTAGCGTATTTGCCCTAGCCCTATAATGCCTCACCGCCCCTGTGGTCTAACGCGCCTACACGCACGGGAAGGCTCCCTGAGGACGAGTAAAGGAGGGAAAACCTAGAAAAACCTCCTTTCTCTAGGAAGGTAAAAAGTATCACACGTAGCCGTGTAAACAGACCTCTACAAGACGGCGCCCGCAGCTTTATTCTCGCGCGGCCTCTAAAGAGGTTATCGGCTAGTTGTTATTTGTGACGGGAAGGAGAACTCTCCTAAAAATTCCTTCCTAGTGGGTCCTTAATAGAATCGCCCCTAAGGAGAGGCCTATTCTATTAGCCTACTAATAGCAGCTTTCTGCTAGTGTTGATGTAGGAGGAGAGTTGAGGGGATAGGTGGTGTTATTAGCTGGCATACGACTCACCGTCCTGGTAGTTATACGTACCAACGGAGAAAAATCAAGGTACTAAGTTAGTTGGTCAACTGTAATGCACTACCCAGGGTGTAACTCGAGCATTTTCCGCATCAAACCCAAAATTGCTACTAAAAAAACTCCTGACCGGCTTTACGACGCCTATTAGCTTCCACGTTATCTCCCCGCGCCTTCCATCTTGCTAGCTTGCTGATAAAGTCTTGGTCTATATAAAAGTAGCTGTGGCTTAACACTTTGGATGCTCGCACCACGAGGTTATGCAAGTGGAGATTTGCGAAAGCCAGTCTTGACTATGCATAAAATTAAAGTTCTCCATCCATGACGCGGGGTTGCGCCTTTATGAGCGAAGTTAACAGACCCCATGTCCAATTAAATCAAAACATCTATGCTTATTCGCTTTCACTAGCTATGAGCTAATTGACGTAGGTGCTTGAGAGCTTTGGCGACACTTTTCGCCGGTGCCGCTAATTTTGACAAGGTTGCTCGCCAGCAAAGCTCGCACGCTCGTCATCGGGTAGTAATGAATTTGTTCACGCATTTCCGCTGCACATGCTGGGTCTGCCTGTTAAAAGCACTGTCCGTGTCATCAATTAATTTGCAAACCTAAGCGGGCAAAGTCGAATTTGGATACGCACTAGTCACGACAAAACTTGACACCGGACATCTTTTGCTCGTAAGGGACTACAACAAACGACCCCCGTGAAATGGAAGAGGGGACCAAGACGAAGTAGCGAGTCAGAGTAGCGAAAGTAAAGAGAGCGCTGATGAAAAAGCAGAATGAGCAGACCATAAAAAAATCAAGGAGGGGTAACATACTCAAAGGCCAGGACGACCCTGATGGCGTACAATTGAGTTTATAGCTGGCACCTAAACTCTTACATCACTTACAGGCTTGCTAGACAAAGCTTGCGAGGGAACAGTCGCAAATGAGACCCCTTGCTCCATCACATGCTACCCGATGAACCTTAGCGCACTGCAGAGACATAATCTCTGCTTCCATGTGTCCTCGGCCAGACGCACCGTTCTGCAGTATTACTGTGTCCGGCGTATATTCGATGCTACCACATTTGAGACATGGCCATGCTTGAACTTGCTGAAATGATTGACTAATGTCAGTCTCACCTCTACTGATGTAAGGGCCCCCCCTCGCACTTTATTCGGTTGCTGGCTCTCTAGTATGCTGCTTTTGGTACTCATGTTTGGCTGACCTGAGTACAGATGCTGTTGTACAACGACACCGTAAATTATACTTGGTTTATTCTAACATCGAGACTGCTCCATGGGCAGCATCGATGCCAGGCAACGGAGCTTGACTCCAGTGACCGGCGGGCGCCTTTCGCCTTTCACAGGATACCTACAGGCGTAAAATAATATAGTAGAAACAAAAACAGATGATTTTATTGTGCTGGCGTATGCAATGCAGTATATTTCTTGTACTTTCGTACTGCTTACAGGAGCGCACCGACGGCAGCCAACAAAGCTATGCCCACGGAGAGCTGCCGAGGACGCGAGACATGGTCTTACCTTTTTTATACCGCGCACAAGGTAGAATCACACTGTCTCGTGTGCTTTATAATGCACATGATAGGTAATTGCGACATTCTCGACTTTGAGTTAGCTGAAATGCCCCCCAAAGCGACGATCCAAGCTATATATTTAATCATGTTTCATGCGTTGCATCTTGACTCTTGGTGGCATTAAGACAGCGCGCACGTGTGGGCGCTGTAAGCCATTTATCTCATCAGGCAGGGGCTGATTTATACTAGGGAGCGTTACATCGCAAGGATATAATACATACGCATCACACCTAGTCTAACTCTGCAAACTTATTGGTCGTGACCGCATCGTGCAGATGCATGCTTATCGCGAGCCCGCACACTGAACTGTGCTCCTCCTCGTCTCAGCTTACAGCCGCCGGATTTCTTCCCGATATATTCAATCATGGGCTATGAGCAATGTAGCATCGACAAAACTGCGAATGCATCAGCCCACCATAGAGTAGACCCTTGCGAACATTGTCAAACATTACTTGTCATTACAGACACCTGGCTTGCAACTCGACCTTTTGATGAGACGCGCGATAAATAAAATACGAGGCCTAATTACATGGTGTTACATTTGTTAATGCTACTTAATGAGCCCACTTGACCGTATGACTGTTTTCAAAGGTTGCTTGCACTTCTCGACGACGTTATTCTTATAGCTATTCTTGGAAGTAAGCAACGCAGCGGCCTTCCATTATATATCCGGGCGGCGTCCGGATCTTAAGGTCCGTTTTTGGCTGAGATGAAAGAAACGACAAGTCATCAAAGATTTCACGATGTACATGCGTAATTGCGTAAGGTGTAGCCTGAGCGTAGCTCAGATCTTGGGCAGAAATACTGGGATGCAGCGGCCTGCTATCCAATATCGGGGTGGCGTCTGGATTTTACGGTTCGTTTTTGGCTGAGATGAGAGAAATGACAAGTTATTGAAAGCCTTACTATAGACGTGCGTTTCAAGGTTTTCTATTTGCCCGAGCGTGCAGGGTTTAGCTTGGGCGTAGATGGCTCTTGGGCAGAAATATTGGGACGCAGTGGCTGCCTCTGCAACCCTTTGAAAAGTTGACTTCCAATAAGTATCAGCTAACTGGTGAATGACTCACCATTATGGCTTCTCAGAACGTTCGGCTGGCCCTGCAATCTACACGGCGGCTGGATTGACTAACATTCTGCCGTTGCCTTCGTTCATGATTGCTGTTGCTACGGGCTCCGCGTTTTTCTTGTCATTGAGGGTTTATCCTGGGCGCAACGTGCAAGACTAGCGATTCATCTGCCTTCTCGAGTAGGCAATTCTGCAATGGGCACGTTCGCGCTAGGGGCATCCCCAGGAGACAGACACAAACGACGAGCTTCAATGACGAGATGAGAATGCCTCACCTGCTGGTAAGCTCTTCAGATATCCGAAGCCTGGCACTATTTCAATTTGATAGTTGGTCACCCCAGACTTGACGGGTCAAATGTGATGAAAGTAAACCAGCTGTTATCGACGGTTCGTCGGAGCTGGTAGAGACTTTCTTGACAGCTGAATACACCGGCACACGACTTCAGTCAAAGTATGCACATCTAGAGCATAGGAAGACAAATCGGCATCTCCGGCAATCGCCAGTCACTATAATGAGAAAGATGGCTCAAGCGAGAGACGGTAGACCCTTACCCCGCCTTGCGTTGTAAGACAGATCGGCATTTCCGGCAATTCCCAGTCTCTTTAATGCGAAAGATAGCTCAAGCGGGAGACGATAGACCCCTACCCCGCTTTGCCTTGTAAGACAGATCGGCATTCCCAGCAATTCCCAGTCGCCATAATGCGAAAGATAGATTGAGTGAGGGACATTGGCCTACTACTAATGCTATATGCCCTAGCTTAAACTCTAGGTACACGTACATCTACTGATTTATTCATCTATTTAATCTCTAGATTAGTTACGATAGCGTAACACATGTATGGCTATGACAAACAGCGGATCTAGTAATCTACTCACTGCTTCCAAAGTCGCTGCCGCGCGACTTACGATCAACAGATGTTTGATTCGAGTTAACATTACTAACCCTCCACATGATGTCTCTCATCTGACTCGGCTGGCTTTTGTCTGCATACTTTGCTGTTGAAGGTCGGTTTATACCACCTCTTCTTATCCTTCATAGATGCATCAACTAGTATAGTACTCTATTGCCGGCGTATTGCAAAGGTAGAAGCATAAGAGCACATCTAGTTGTATCATTTTTTCAAGCCATATGCAATAGCCATCAGAGACAACCCGTCTTAGCATTGATACGTGGCTGGCTGAGCTGTGCTATGTGGCTGGCTGAGCTATGCTCAGTAGCTACCTGATCTACTTAGGAGTGAGTATAGCCAATCGTTACTCACAACCAGCGATAGAAAGACGGTACCCGAGAGTTACTAAGTATACCACGCAATCCACTGGATTTCGACAGTAGGCTAGTGCCTGGCGATGTTGTCCGCATCAAGGCAGGTAATAAGCTCCTAGCCGACACTTAAGATTATAAGTATAGCGCTAGCGTCTTTAGTAAATTAGCTTATAAAGGATATATGTATATATCGACGGTATTGACCAAGGGCGATAAGATGAAAGTATGCGATTTATATATGGTCTAATTGCTTTTGTAGAAATCTAAGCTTGAGGTCTTAGGTTTTAAAATGCTAGTAGATAGGTTTTTACACAGAGATCAGAGACTCGAGCTAGTTTCTCTTCTTTGAATGTAGAGTGCATAGTAGGTAAAACATACATTAAATCATGTCTTAGTGAGGGAAGCTGAATAGACGACTGTAGGACACGTCCCTACCAATAGACACTAGATGTAGACGACTGTAAGACAAGCATGTCACTGGTTACATTCTGTAGAAACGAAAAAGGGTTTTTAGAATAGCTATGAGAAGCATGTCTAAGCTGGGTGCTCTAGAATCTACAACAATCAGCGACCTAGCCGGCTCTGAATATAAAAGGGCAGGATAGACCGCGCAAAACTACTCCCGGTTTCAGCAACACATCCTTGACATCACTGACTACTTACTCTCTGAGAACAATCGATCGAATCAGTTTCTACCAATATGAAGTTTGCGGCTACAATTCTCCCACTACTCACTACAGTAGTTGCGGGGAGTCCGGCTCTAGTTGAAGATCAGAGACTAGAGACAAGACAGGGTGGGCCTGTATGAACCTCTTCCCAATTAACTTCTACCGTGGCTCATGTCAATTGACTTGACTAATGATTTTAGATCATTTGCCAAACGTTTACAAGAGTATCTTCGTGGTTCTGCAGCAACCTGGGTAGTGACTATCCGTGGTGCCAGGATTACTTCAAGCTAGGGGTACGTATTACATTTCATAACTCGGGTCTTGATAAGGAGGAGCTAATATAATGATTTTTAGAGATGCCTCTGTGCCGCGAATACGTCACCAATTGAGAGGAAGTATCAATGCATCGCAGACGTATGCTTGTTCATTGCTATTCAAGATCAGCTACACTAAGCTAACATATCGTTTAGTTTAAAAAGACAATCAGATAAATATCACTTATTTTTGTCGCCTATTATCATTGGTATGGTAGGCTGTTAGGCAAGTACGAATGATGAGTATCCCTATAAAGAGGCTGGCTAGAAAGAAAACTCCCTACACTCCCCCTCTACCCTTACAGTTGATAAAATTAATCAAGGCTATAAAAGCGCTAGCTAACTAATTACTCATTAGTGAGGGTATTTTCACTAGAAAAGCCTTTTCTGAATATTTGTTGGGTACTGGTTATTGATGGAAGTTAGTATCTAGTCGTTGTATGGAGTTCTCTACAGAGTTTAAGCTCGGCCGACTAGAAACGGGTTATATCCTTGAGACTAGTAACACAAATAAGATTACTATTAGTATTTACCCATTTGAAGATAGCTCTTGTCCGCCCAAGAGACTTTCGATCTGTGGTGAATTTTCTGATACCAAGTCGATGGTATTTAGGGTCCGGGGATAATACTCACTCATTCCCTTGACGGTACCAAATCAGGCCCAGCGTCAAGAACTCGTCAAGACCTGGAGTCAGAAATTGACCAACTATCTCGCCATGTATACCCAGTAGAGATTGTGGTTGGGATGCAGTTGAGATGACAAGAAAGCACGGCTAGTGCCACTACGTTACAGATGTAGCTTGTGAATAACTACACGAAATTGCCTTGATCATTATGGGCCACTGGCAGTACATATTTTAGGTTTCACACGTGTGGGAGCATGCACCATACAGCGCCACTCGAATTAGTGCGCACTACGCGAGTGACTGCAGTGTAAGTCAGTTACATTCTTGATCTCCTGGTCAAATTGTTTCTGCAATGTCTTGGAACCATGAATCTCCTTGACAGGGACAAATGGCCAAAAGCAAAACCTGTCCGGGGGGGGATGCGAGGTAGTACCTAGACACACGTGCTAGCCTCGATTCTTGCCGGGGAATTATAAGAGCGCTGTGGCGCGCCCATCCTGCCGCTTCAAAAGCGGCTTGCAGGTAAATAGAAGCTAGCCTCGAGGGAGGCCTCAAGCAGGCTGTGAGAGCTGCAGCTACTAATCCGTATGTGCTGCGACTTTGCGAGAAGCGTCCGTTTGCGGCCCACGGGCGCCGCGCATCAAAGAGGGGAGCCAAGTCAATGGATTAGTTGCTTGTTGTTATTTATTGTCGTAGAAAAATGTGACAAAGCGGCGTCGGCATCACAAGCCTCATGAGCGCCGGGCATCGCAATCAATATCGCTCATCATCCTGCCAAGACGAGGTCCAATGGTCGTGAAACGGAGAGGTTCTCCAGCTAAACACAGGTCCAACTTTATTTTCTTCTCGGCATTGCTAAATATAGTCGTTTCCATGAACAGGCTTCTACAGCTATATGCACTCTCCCACACACACTTCCATCCCAATGGTTGTTGCTCTTTACGGCGGGATCGCCTTCGCAAAAGATGCACACTCCCACCTCTGGTCTCGCAAGCTCTCTTCATCAGCCAGCCACCGGCCGACAAAGAGTGCACAACACTTTCGTCAACGAGACCGAAGTACCATCGGCCGGAAGACAGGCCGAGAGTCAGCAAGAGAGCAACAGGACGACAGCGCTAGGCGACCGGCCTCGGGGGCCGCTGACGTCGCGAATGTGGCTGCCGTCAGTGACATGCCCGTCGATCTAGAGCAGCATGGACCATCCAGGGATAAAAACGGTGGCAGAGCTGGAACAGAATCAGCTGCAGCTAATATTTAAACTGCCTACGGATTAAACCAGTTGGACTTGCCACGCTAAAATGCTACACTAAAAAGCTTGTCCTGCCCCAACGTCAGCCCTGTCTCTTGATTGTATATCGCTCATACCCAGGCCTTGTATCAACTTCATCCACGATACTTTCGCTTTTGCTATCCCGTGAAAAGAATCCATTCACACCCCCCCCCCCCCCCCCCCCCCCCCCCCCCGCTCCCCCCCCCCCCCCCCCCCCCCCCCCCCCCCCCCCCCCTCC
>JAAHCF010000036.1:0-98967 GCA_038367545.1 Beauveria asiatica | reverse complement strand
TCTCTTTCCTTTTTTCTTTTTTTTTTCTTTTCTTTCTTTCCTTTTTTGTTCACAGAAATGAACAAACCACACTGTGCTGTGACGTACCCTGGCTTACACTAGTCCTGGTCCAAGACAGCTCTTCCTTCCTCATCAATATCCGGATTCCGCCCAGCCCTCATCAGGCCGTACCTCACCCTCCAGTACGCCAAATCCAGCCCCCCGCCCAGCATCCCCGCCTCAACCGCCGCCACGCTCAGCTCACCCAGCGTCGCCATCGTCGCCTCCTCGCGCTCCGCAACCGTGCCGCCGCTGACCTGCGCCGCCGCCCACATGCGCCCCAGCGCCGCGCGGTACTCGTCTGTCGGCAGCAACGCGACGCGTCCCACGGCCAGCACAAGCCTCGCCCAGGCGAGCACGAATCGCGCCGAAAACGACGCCTGCGCGCAGCGAAACTCGATCGTCGTAGCCGTCGCGCCGCCAAGAGGCTCATCCGCCGCACGCGGTGCTGCATGCTTGTGCTTGCACAGCACCGGTGCGATCATATGCAGGTCCGCGCGGTGATGCTCGAGCATCGGCTGCAGCTCGTCGAAGCTTGCCGCGTGCCAGAGGTACGCGAGCGCGCGGCCCTCGGCGGCGACGAGCCCCCGCGGGAGGTGGGCGAGCGCGTGGGCCGAGAGGCGCGGGGTGTGCGGCATGAGCAAGTCGGTGCGGCCGGCGAGGCTGGCGGCGGAGAGAAACGGCCGGCCAAAGTCGCGCCGACTGCGGTCGCAGAGCGGGTAGAGCACGCTCTGGTCGAGGACGAGCGCGAGCGTCAGCACGCGCCGCGCGTAGCTGAGGGTGCAGCCGCCGGGCTCGGCCAGCGACAGGTGGACATGCATGCCGCAGCGGCGAGGGCAGACGTGCGGCGGGACGTTGGCTGCGGCGGCGTGGAGTGCGGTGAGTGCGGTGCCGAGCTGGGGCAGGGGGCTGACGGCGACGTCGGCCTCGGCGAGGATGGGCGTGTTGAGCTCGCACTCGATCCAGGTCTTATAGGCGGAGACGTCGGTGAGGTTGTGCTCACCTTTGATGACCCAGTAGCGGAAGAGGCCGGCGCGGCCGTCGCGCATGCGGAACCACAGCGGGTCGCCCAGCAGCCGACACGACTGCAGGACGACAGCGTCGCGCGGTGCGGCAGTGAGAAGCGGGTTGCGCGGGCACCGCAGCGGCGTCGTCTTCATCTGGTAGCAGGACGGCAGGCCGGCGGCCTGGAGCGCCTCGGCGAGCCGGTGGAAGCAGGCGTCCTTGGACATGTTCGCGTGGTTCCAGTGTTCCACAAACGGCAGGTGCTCATCCTCCCAGGCGGTGTTGCGAGGGGTAACGAATTCAATCTCGATGCCAATCTGAAGATGGCTGTTGGTGCTGAAGGAGGGGTTGGCCTTGGCCATGATAATGGAATGTTACTTTGAGTGCCTGGTTTCAGAGTACTCGAAATATGCACAAGGCTCACGGCCTCTCTACTGTTATATAAAGTGCACTCAATAGTTAGTATACCGATAACGCTGAGTAGTTGACTGTCGCGGCCCGAGTGAGCACAACTGCTGTGTAACCTGCCCATAACTATTTAATAGCGTATGCTGTGTAAGTCGGGTGTAGCAAGTCTGCCCGCTATGTGATGAAGATGAGCACAAGAATTGCGATTCGCTTGGCCGATATAGGAAGCCGTGACGGATGACAACGAATCGCCGCCTTTCATTTGATGAGAGACAGATCAGACGTGGCTCTCGCCTCGTCCGTCATCGAGCAACGTCAAGGCCCAGCTTCTCGTATCGCCCTTGAAACTCCGCAAATAGCTTATTCAATCCCGCCAGGTTCAGCGGATCCTTGTCGCCCTCTTGCTCCATCCAGCAGAGCATGTTGTGAATGTCAAACGCAGTCGCCAGCATGTACCCGAGCTGCGCCTCTCTGTACACCTGCGCCCCAGAGTCCGCCTCGCCCGTCCGCGCGTTCCACTGCGCGGCGTACACGTCGCAAAAGTGCCGCTCCTCTGCTTCCGAGTAGGGTCGACAGTGGGCAATCTTGCTCTCCGTGTCGAACCACTTGAACAATTTCTGCATAAAGTGCCCGCCAATGTCAAACGCGCGGTAATTCTGAAACACAAACTCAAAGTCAATGAGCGTGATCCGGCTCTCGTCGGGCGTGGGGTTGTTCTTGACGAGGATATTCATCGACTGAATGTCGTGGATGCACCAGCCCGTCTTGGCGGACATGGACTGCAGCGCGCCGACAATGACGGTGCAACGTCTGGCGATGTCGTAGTCGATTAGGTCGTCGATGGGCACGCCACCCTCACGGCCGAGCATCTTGAGCTTCTCCAGCCCGTGGTACGCTCTTAAGCCTTTCCCGATGGAAGTGTAGTAGCTCGCAACCGGTTTCTTGGGCAGCGTAGCGCGGATGGTGTGAAACGTGGCGAGGCCGCGGGCCACGTCGGCGCGGAGAGCCTCGTCCTCTACATCCTCAGGCTCCAGGTGCCGGGCGTCGAGAAACTCGTCGATGCGGCCGCGCGTGCCGTCCTGCGTCTCGAACATGCCATAGACGCGAGCGCCCAGGCCAGACCGACCGTACTCGTACGTTAGCAGCGCCTCTTCCTGCTTCGTGGGCACGAGGTGCCGGAAAGCTTCAAAGTCGGAGCCGGTCGTGCGGTGAAATTTGATGAAGAGCTTGAGGGGCTCGACGGATGGGCCTTCGTCTGGCACCTGCCGCTCCACGACGCAGCTAGGATTGGTAAACGAGGTGCTGTACGTGACGGTGATGGAGTCAGAATCCTGTTTCGGCCATTCTTTGGTAAGGAATGTGGCGATGATATCCCTGGCGATTTGCTGGGTGGGCAGCTTGTCCTCTGGCAAGGCGAAAGGAAGCTGTGTTAACGAAACCATGGCGTTCAGAAATGTACTCTCAAGGTTTCATGGTGTCGGAGTCAGGTCTGTTGATAACTTAGCAACAGAGAACATTGTTCCCCTCTCTTTCTCACTCACAATGTAGATAGAGAGTCAAACCGGCGAGTGACTCAACAGTGCAGATATTTCTGGGCCCAGACGGCAAATGAACCCGAAAGCTCACTGCCTCTTGGTAATTCATCGCCGCTTGTACGATGCATCTGAGACGCATCTCCATGATGGACGGTTCGACTAGTTAGTTCATGTCCAACTTTCCACCTCAAGTCAGTTACAATTGGTCATGCTGTTCGATCGGCTGGCACTGCACAGGAAAGTGGCGTTTGTAACCGTCACGTTGGCAGCAGGCAATGCGATCGAACGCTGGGAAGTGTAAATCTCGATCTGGTACCAATAGATTAGCCTAGTCTGGAAAACTTGACACACACAGAGTTGTCAGAAGCCTACACGTGCCCCTTGGAAGTTTAGCGATGCACGCCCTACTTACTACAAGAAACATTCCGTGCCCCGCCACGCCCTTTGACCCCACGCCGGCCGGCATCGCAAGCGGCGTACCGATTTCCACAACTTCCACAAATTTCAATTCGACATCCATTAGTACACAAAAAGGCATTGATCGCTGTCTCAATCGCATCAGAAACCTACAGGAGCCCAATAATCTCCAAATACAGTCGCATTCATCATGTCCGACGGTGTCATTCGTCACGCTCGCAAGGAGGGTACGTCCGACCCCGCCAAGTGAACCCCGCGGCCGCTCTAACACCAGATTCTCGCAGATGTCCCGGTCATCCTCGACCTGATCCAGGCGCTTGCCGACTACGAAAAGGAGTCCGACGCCAACAAGGCCACCATCGAGACCCTCACCAACACAATTGCGTTTGCGCCGTCGGGCGCGCCGTCCGACCCCAACACCACCGCCTACGTGCCCAGTACCGAGCCCACCTCGTCGAGCCGGCCCGCGCGCTGCCTGCTGCTTTCCAACCCCGAGGGCGAGACGGTCGGCATGGCGCTTTACTTTTACAATTATAGCACGTGGCGCGCGTGCCCAGGCATCTATCTCGAGGACCTGTTTGTGCGGCCGTCGCAGCGCGGCCGCGGCTACGGCAAAGCGCTGCTGGTGCAGCTCGCCAAGGAGGTCGTCGCGTTTGGCGGTGCGCGCCTCGAATGGTCGGTGCTCAAGTGGAACGAGCCGAGCATCAAGTTTTACGAAAGTGTCGGCGCGCACGGCATGCATGAGTGGATGACAATGCGTGTCACCGACGACGGCCTGACCAAGCTCGCAGGACTGTTGGATTGAGAGATGGTGTGAAAAGCAGATCTGGTTGACTAGGCTCCGGCAAATTCAATGTAGTAGAAATACAAAATGTACAAGAAGAGTCATGTTTTAGCATCCGCTACTTGGCCGACTTTTTCAACGGCTGACCTTTGGCATCAACTCCGTCAAAGATGCACTGCTGTTGTGGGGTGGCGTCTCTGAGTTTGGGCAAATCCCCAAAGATAAACTCGTACTGCAGCGTCCGCGGGTTCTGTTCCATCTTGGGCGTGAGCAACCATGCACGTTGATACGCTCGTCGGAACCACCGCGGCGAGAGGCCGTTGCCGGAGTGCGAGGGACCATACGGCCCGGCGTCCTGCTGGCCAGACCGCGCGATGCGCTTCGCGCCGCGTTCCCGCTCCACCGTGGCCGCAGAGTGGGATGCGTATCGCATCAACGCCACCGCTTGACTCTCCTTCGAGTGTTCGGAGGCAGTCCCGACGATTTGTCGTCGAGCCGGCATCTGCCACTCGCCGGATTCTTGCGCACCGCGACTCAGGCGTCCCAGCAGCTCCCACTCGCCTTTGCCCAGAGGCGGCGGCATCTTGTCCGCGGCGCGCCGCCACCACCTTGCTCTTTTGGCGTTGACGACGCATTCCGCCGGCGGGTTGCCCCAGATGTTCTCCTTGGGCACGTCGACGTCTGGATTCAACGTCTTGACCGCGGATCCCAGCAAATGAGATGTGGGCTTCGCTTCGTTTTGACGCTGGCGCAGTGATGACAGTAGCCGCAGGAGTTTCGGTTGATCCCACTTGAGGAAAAAGCGATTCTTTGGGTTCCCCATCGGTCGCTTTACTTTTGGCGCGTCGGTCGAGGTTTTATCCGCTGCATCTGCTAGGTCGCTTCCGCTCGTCAGCGCCTCCAGAGCCTCGGAGTCCTTGACGCCCTGCGGCACGACAAACTCGCTCATCAGCTGCCGCCGACGCGTGCCGGACCGGCCAAACGCTTTCGAGATGAGGCCTTCCATGCACTTTCGATTTCCCGTGTTGGCGGCAGAAAGAGTGCGCAGCACTCTTTGCGCGCGTCCCCAGTGTGATTCGGCCCGGGGGTCATATTTCCGATGCTGATGAAATCGCGTTTGTATCAGGTGCTGAATAGTCGGACGGACGGCGGGAGGGAGGTAAGAGCATTCGCGCAGTAGCCGACGGTAGATGGAGAGACCCTTTTTTGGCGTCACGACGGCTGCATGCGGCGCCGGCATTGTCTGTCGCAGTTGATGGGGTCAATGTGGCCGTAGATAGTGCGGAGTGAAGCTTGAGGGAAGCCCTTTTTTCCGATCTATTGGCATGTGGAGCAGCTCCAAAGCAGATCCTGACGTAGCCAAAACCCTACCCCGAGCGGCGACAAGGTTTGATAGAATTTACACCATAAGGTGAAGCAAAGGCCAAGGTCAGGTAAACTTTCACTCGTGTAGAAAGAGTGAATTTAATGATTAATGATGTTGGCTGTCCCGAACACCCCGATGTTGTTGCGCCGGGTTGTCGCTGTGGTGGATGTAGGGACGGTAGTTGACGGACGTCAGTAGAACAGATGTCTTTATCGGTTCAATGCATTCATACGCCAGAAATCAACCCGAATGTCGAGACACAGAAGCAGTTCCATCTGCGAGTGTCCGTGTCAGCTTGTTGCGTACCAGCCTACCACGGCACTGTACCGTCTACTTCTGCCCCAGATCCACAAGAGTGACCTTGCCAGCCACTGGCCGGCAGGCTAATGGTAAAATTCAAGAAAACGATAGCTTTTTGGTTTGGGGTCAAGTCTCCACGGAGTACATCTGTACTCGGCAGCATGAGGGAGATTGATAGGCGTAATAGTGTCGTAAATGCAGAGGTAAAAATGAAACCACTTTAGAGTACCCCACAGCAAAGACACGTCAACGCGGTCTGACGCGACACGACCAGACACGACCGAACACGAAATCACGAAACGGACACGCTCTTTTGCTGCAATCAATTAACGACCCTTGGCAGCCTCCATTCCACTGCGCGGCACCTGGCATTTGTACCTGCGACAAGCAGAGTTATCAAGCGAGCGTTGCGGTAGTAGCATTTGAAGCCTTCGGCCGATAGTCCTCTCTCGGATCTACAGAAACAGAAGCGATCTTCTGAACCAATTCTTTATTGGCGAATCAATATCAAAAGACAAGAGAATTACAGCGTCCGAGTGCTGCAACATCACCGACGCCACAAACTCCGTCTTCCTCATCAGCGCTGCTTGCTGGTCTGGCTCCGCCCGTCATCACACACTCACAGGGCAACCACGCACTGAAGCCCCTCCCTCGGCTGAGGTACCTTTTACTTCTGACCAGCTCTAACCACTTCATTCGCCCGCCCACCTTGGCCTCATTTTCAGTCCTCCGGTCCTCAACCTTGTCATCTATTCTCTATCACAGCAGGTCATATCGCATTTCCTTCACAAGAGCGCTTTCTAGACCCAGACGACTGTATTGTCTACACTTCTCCATCTTACCGATACTCGCCCACCGCGGCACGCATCGCGCGTACTTTTCAGCTATATGCGTCACCACCGAGATCCCTCTTTCGTATAGTCGCTGCCCATCATGCCGTCCGCTTCGCAATCTTCACAGCAATCCTTCACCATGAGCCAGCAGTCGCAGCAGGCGCCCCCTAACGCTTCTTTTCACCGCGGCTTCACGATCAACCCTAACGCTCCTCAAATCTACTCGGTGGGTACCATACGCAACTTGCAAGGCTTTCACTCCCCAAAATGCCTTTTACTAACATGAAGGTATGCAGGCATCCTACTCCGGAGTCGATGTCTACGAAATGGAAGTCAACGGTATCGCTGTCATGCGACGGCGCCATGACTCTTGCCTAAATGCCACCCAGATTCTCAAGGTCGCAGGCGTCGACAAGGGCAAACGAACTAAAATCCTCGAGAAAGAAATCCAGACCGGAGAGCATGAAAAAGTGCAGGGAGGATACGGAAAATATCAGGGTACCTGGATCAAGTTTGAGCGCGGCGTCGAAGTCTGCCGCTCATATGGCGTCGAGGAACTTCTCCGCCCCCTGCTGACCTACGATATGGGCCAGGACGGCGGCGTCGCTGGCCAAGGTGATCTCAACACACCTACCAAAGAGCAGGCTATGGCTGCCCAAAGGAAACGCATGTACAGTTCCAGCGCCGAGGGGAGGCCCAATGGCGTCAACGGCACCTTCTTCAAGAATATCTCGAGCACCGCTTCACACGCTGTCGCCGCAATTAGCAAGGCTCGATTCGACTCACCCAACCCGCGCAGCCGAAACGGCCCATCCCAACCACCTAGCTTTAGCAGACAGCCCTCGATGCAAAATGGAGATGAATTCCCCGGAAATTCGCAACAGAGTTTTGCTTCGGAATACAGTCAGCATGTCGACTCTGCTTACTCGACGCAACAGCCCAATGGCGTAGCTCCTATGCCCGAAGCTGAACCGCCCCGGAAGCGCCAGCGAGTGAGCATGACACCTGCTGATAGCTTTGGAGGCTACAGTCAAAGTATGGACACCTATCCGAACGCATTCCCCGGATCTCCGACCGAACCCAACGATTCCTTCATGTACCCACAGAGTGCCATCCAGGACCAATCACCCGTTGAGGAAGCCAGCGGATCACAAGCACCACTTCCATTCGAGCTCTCTCAAGGCGCCGAGACGAAGCGCAATATGCTTATGGGTCTGTTTATGGACACTTCCGCCGATGATACTTCGAAGCACGATATGCTCCTCACCTGTACCCAAAGCGAGCTCGACATGCCTATTGACTCCCAGTGCCATACTGCTCTGCATTGGGCCGCTACTCTGTCGCGTATGCCTCTCCTGCGAGCCTTGATTTCCGCTGGCGCTTCTCCATACCGGGTCAATGCATCTGGCGAAACCCCGCTTATACGCGCCTGCCTTGTAACGAATTCAATGGACCACGGATCCTTCCCTGACTTGCTAGAGGTACTGGGCGGGACCATTGAGGCCCGGGATCACAAAGGCCGCACTGTCCTGCATCACATTGCCGTCACAAGTGCCGTGAAAGGTCGTAATGCAGCAAGTCGATATTACCTGGAGAGCTTGCTTGAATGGGTTGTTCGTCAAGGCAGCGTGCCCAGCAGCCAGAATGCGGGCATGAATGGTGCCGCACCGAACGGCGCTCAGGTTACTATTCCCAAGATGGGTATTGCTCGATTCATGAGTGAAATCGTCAACGCCCAGGACAGCTGCGGCGACACTGCTTTAAATATTGCTGCCAGAATCGGCAACAAAAGCATCGTGTCCCAACTCCTTGAAGTCGGCGCTGACCCCAACATTGCCAACCGCGTGGGCCTTCGGCCGGTCGACTTTGGCATTGGTGTCGAGAGCGCCGAGGAAAAGCAAACCGCTGAGGCGATCTCAGAGAAGCCCAGCGCCTCTGGTTCAAGCCAAAAGATGCGCGAAAGCAGCGACGAGATTATTGCTTCCATCACGCACCTCTTGGGAGAGACCAGCTCCACCTTCCAGCAGGAAATGAAGACGAAGCAAGTTAACCTTGACTTGATGCACGCCAACATCCGCAATACCTCCACACAGCTCGGCGATGCGCGCCGCAAGATTGAGCAGCTTACAGCATCAGTGACCAGGCAGCAGCTTGCCCGTCGGAAAGTCGCCAATTTAGCGCACGCCCGCGAAGACGAACAGACGCGCTTGATGAATGAGCAGTCGCGCTCGTCACAACCGAACCCCTCGTCATCATGGGAGACTGAGCTAGGCGCGATGCTCGAGGCAGCTGAGGAGCACAACGCCGCGGGCGGATTTGGCGCCGAGGGCATGCTGCCGTCCAGCGCCGTCCTCAAAGCGCGCATCCGGGCCATCGAGGCCCGCCGCGACGTCACCCGCAAGATGGTCCAGGCCCTCCAGGGCCGCAGCCGGGATGTGGAAGTCAAGTACCGCCGTGTCGTGGCTCTGTGCACCGGCGTTGCCGAGAATGATGTCGATGCCGTCATTGACGGCCTACTCAAGGCCGTTGAGAGTGAACGCGAGGAGCTGGAGATTGACCGCGTCAGGCGCTTCCTAGGCGGTGTCGAAGGCGTCGTGCACTAGTAGTGCGCGTCTCGTTCTAAGTGCCATTCTCCAGCAACTTTCGGCATCTGTACATATTTCTCCTCGCCATCTTCTCCAACTGTTTGTTTTACTAGGGTGTTGTTGCAATTTCGCTGCATAATTTTTAACAGGGTTTCGGAAATGGGGTTCTTGGAAACGGCGGAAACGGCGCTCGTGAGGACATTATTGGGAATCTGTTTTACTTCGGTTTGCTTTGCGTGAGCCTTGCTTGTTTCTTGCAAACGGAGGGAAAGCTCTGGTGTTTAACTATTTTATGGGGTATTTTGTGTGATGCCAGCCGGCTGCGGCCAAGGCATAGGTTTCTTCTGCTCTTCATCTATGCGGTCTATTGTCGCAGATTATTCTTGTGGTATCTCATCACGATGCTGATGCACCGTCCTGTTCTCTCAAAATATAAAGCCTTACTGCGCATCTCATTCAGAACATCTTGTAGAAGTCTGCTCTGGTGATTCCAGTCGATGAATGTATTGTCTATCGAGATGTTGCCCGTCTAGACACGATAAATGGGACAGAATGATATCAAGAAAAGAGACTGTCTGAATTCTTGCAGGCATGATTTGCCGCACACACGCCATAAACGCCCACGCAATGCCTATAAACATTAAAAAAAAAATGAGCTGGTGTTTCCATCACGAAGCTAGTCCATCCCGATATACGCCCTCCCATCTAGATTCCACGCTCGTAATCTTGCCCTTGAGCGCATTGATCTCCGCCTCCAGCTCGTCCATGTTGCGGTTCAGTGCAGAAATCTCCTCGAAGCGCCGCGCGCGTGTAGCTGCCCGCAACATCTCCTCCACCATGAAGCGCTGTTCCTCCAGGACGGCGAGGCCTTCGCGCAGACCCTTTTCTTCCGTCTCGAGCTGGCTGACGACGGTGCTTGCTTCGCTGGCAGCCTGCGAAGCGGTGTCAGACTCGGCGAGCTCCGTGTGTCGCAGGCCTGAGGAGGCGGAGTGCACGGAGAGGTGCGGCGCGGACCGGGCGGATCGGGACGATTGGTTGCGCAGGAGTTGCGGGAGACTCTTCAGCGGCAGCATATTAGTGTGCAAAAAGGTGCTCGCGTACGTGTAGATGGCCGTTTGCAAACGTTGTTGTGTTGGGCTCTGCGTCGGCAAGTCTCTAATGCGCTTCGCGGCGATGCCGTATTTCCCGAAACTGTCAATCAGACGTTTTCTGATTTTGCTTGCTTCTTGAATCTGCGCCCGCGTAGGTGGCGGCTTATTCAAATCAACTTCGCCAGATTCTAGCTTGTCCGGCTGCAGCGCCAACAGAACGCGGTGAAATGTTGGCAGAAGCTGACGGATGCCTCGCTCAAACTGCCGTAGAGTCTCATACGCTCGCTGATCTGCGGGCTTTAATTCTAAAGAAGCGTTGAAATCTCTACCAGAGAATATCGTGTAATTACAGTCCTGACACATACGAATGTCGACCTTGACGAGGCCCGTCACGGGAGCTGGTTTCTCAGTAGGTTGTTGTGAGGCTGCACATGTCAGGACTTGCTCTCCAACTGTAAAAGAGTGTCGTTATCGGGTGTACTCACGTGGTGCAACTTCAAGACTGACTTCGAACGAACAACCCGTCTGTATGTCCGCACAAACTACTCGACCACATATGCGACAGTGATGTCTTCTAAATGTCCAGGTGCCAAATTCTTGTTGGCAGTATGGGCATTTTGATACGGCTTCATCATCCTCCCACGGCACGACAGATTGTTCAATTGCTTTTCGTTGGTTATTTTGTCCCGTCAACTGGCTGACTGGCGACAAAATAGAGCCGTTTGGTTTATCAGGTGCATCGACCAGTAATCTGGTCAGTTTGGTCAGTCGTTTCTCCAGTCGGGAGACTTCGAGCTTTTGTCGCTCAACGCGCTTTCTTCGAATCTCTGAGAATGTAGTTGTGTGGTCCTTTGAGACCCCTGTGTGATCATTGTATCCATCTCGAGACTTGTAGCAGGTTTCGCAGACACGGGCCCAAACGCCGCGGACAGGTTCGTGTTCTGCGCTCCGACTTAATTTCACTTGGTACATGGTATGTTCTCCGCAGAACAATCGCCCACATTTTCGGCAATTGATGCTACCATTCATAGCCCCGAGGTTCTTTCCACAGGTGGGATCGGTACACCGATCATGCCCTGTTGACCGCTGCCAGTGGATCCTAGTGATGAGCTCCTCGGGGTCAATGTGGACTTCCTGCGATTTCCCAGGAGTATGCGACACAGTCGGTTGGATAGGCTGAACCGTCTCGTTGGATTCGAAAACTTCCAATCCTCGAAGCTTTTGATTAATCAGGGACAGCGGCTGAAAGCGCTTCGCCTTTAGCACCTGCTTGTCGAACCATGTCTTCACTTCGTCTTGCTCCTCGGCGGGTAGTTCTTGATGAGTGTCGTCGATGTGTCGATTGAGCTGTAATAGAGTAACCTAATGATTGTTTTGTGAGCACGTGGCCGCTAACTTGAGCGCCTTGGCGCATACCATCTCCTCATTGCAAATCGGACAAACAAGGCCACCATCGCTGGATAACCCGGCCTTGGGCTGCGCGCCGACGCTGATGCTGGATCCGATGTCCTGACCAATATCCGGTAAGCTGCCACTGATGGGCGGCGACAGCGATGAGGAACCAATCGATACAGTGCTTTCGGACGGTGCCATCGGGCTGGAGGCACGAGGGGCAACGGATGGCGGCGCAAGGCCCTTGCCGCTGCCTAGGATGCGACCACCGCCGAGCTTCCGGCCGGACATTGCGAGTTGCCGCTTGTGAGTTTCCGTGAGCTAAGTTTAGGGTGCGTCGTTGGAATGAAACCCGCCAGTGCAGCAACCCGAGACGACCTTTGGTGTTCGAGCTGCCTCTGGCGCTGTTGGCATCCAGAAGTGCAGAATGATTGGCAAAGGGTGGGATGATGATGGCAGGTGGCCACCAACTGTGACCAGCAGAGCTGGGTTGGTGGAGACCCCTGCAGAAGGCCGCCTTGTGGGTGTGGACTGTGGAGCGAGGGATCAGTGGCTGATGCGTGGCCAGTAGGAGGGGTTTTGAAGGCCAATCCTCGCTCGCAAAGAAATCTACGGTAAATATACACGTACAAAGATGTCGTCAATTAAAAGAACCGAATCTATACCTCCAAGCACGGTATAAGGATTGTGTACTGCTTGACTTGTAGCTGGCGGATTGGCCGTTTGCATTAGGTACCTAGGTAATTATCAAAGGCGGGCCCATAAGTGCTAGACCGGCCTGCCCTAACAAATACCTCTCTCTTTGTAACGCCATTTTGGCCGTTCAAGAAGATTCGGACAATTTTAACATCCATATCGCGTACATATGCATCGAACTAGTTTAGTAAATCGTCAGAAATAATAAACAACTATGACCCTGGATCCCCTTCTCCTCGCACCTAGGTATAAATCGGCCAGCGGCAAGTCCACTAAATAATGGCCCGCTGCAAGCCTGACAGATGCCCACTCCAGTGACCTCCAGTGACCGTTTAGACCCTGGCAAGCCTGAGGTGGCTAGCGCTTCGAGCCTTATCGCCGCCTTATCGGAGCTCGACCTACCTACTTATTACTAACTATTTAATACTTGCTACTGGTTCCGACTCCGGCTCATTTCTGCCCATCTTGAACCTTGCAACCCAATCTCGCGAAACTTGCTCATCATGGCCAAATCGTTTCCAGATGTTCAGCCCGGTGGTAGTCTCATTCTCGCGTGGCAGGTCAAGGGCAAAAACGTTTTAGTTGTCGGCGGCGGCGAGGTCAGTTCGCCAATCCAACTTCCTTTGACCACAATAAACTCCGAGATGCTGATTCCAACAGGTTGCCGCAGGCCGCATCCTCAACTGCCTCAATGCCGACGCCAACATTACCGTCGTCTGCCCTGCAGCGGGTCTGAACAAAGAGGTCGCCTATCGAGTTTCCGAGAAGCAAGTCACACACATTGACCGAGTCTTCGAACCCTCCGATCTCGACGATGCGGTCATGGTCCTGGTGGCCATTGACGATCCAGATGCATCCACAGTGATCTGGAAACTATGCAAGGAAAAGAAGATCCCCGCCAATATTGCAGACGTGCCGCCCGAGTGCGACTTCTACTTTGGCAGCGTCCATAGAGATGGTCCCCTTCAAATAATGGTCAGCACCAACGGTCGCGGACCTCGACTTGCCGCATCCATCCGTCGCTTCATTGCTAGCAAGCTCCCCAACAATGCTGGCAATGCCATAGACGTCATTGGGGAGCTACGGGCCAAGCTACGCAAAGTTGCCCCAAGGGTCGAAGACGGTCCGAAGAGGATGCGCTGGTGAGTCCCCGAAGACGACAGTTTTTTTCTTATCTTGGGACTCTGAAATTGACGAAATCGGCTAACTTGATTTGACGACAGGATGTCCAAGGTGAGCGACACATACAAATGGGAGGAAATGTGCCAGATGACACACGAAGACATGGAAAATCTGCTCTTATTTTATCCCGTTAACAAGGCCCCCTCTATGGACATCATCAAATCTCTACGAGATGTGCGTGATGTCGAGGCGCTCGATATATTCGAAGGATCATTCGGGTTCAGCATTGGCGTATGAGTGACTGTTGTGCCAGATCGAGTGAGCGCGCTCATGACGCGCTCCCGAATTTGGACTGACTTAATTCTCACTACAATCAAACAAATTGTACATATTGTACCATAGAAGAAAAACATAGTTGCAACATGCATTGCTGGTGCTTCGGATGTGCGCAAAGCTGTCGCCTTGTGATTAGTCATCTCCACATATGCTGTAGAACGTTCTTCACCCATAGTTATATACGCGCTCCACTGCAATCGACACGCGCCAAACGCCAGAGGATGACCATGGCACTCGCCAAGTAGCGGGTATTTATAAGTTTGACGCGTCAACTCTGTTTTACTGGTCGTGCCGACATCTCCCGACTGAGGACTCTGGCTCCGGTACATCATGGCCGATCAGGATGTTTCCACCTCAGAGACCTTCTTCAGCGAGAGCCCCATCGTTGAAGATGTGATTCCGCCCTTTTTCAACACCACTTTTTCGACACATCGAGTGTCGCCGCTTTTCATCGGGCCGCAGTCTCTAGATCAGGCCCGACTTGATTTACTCGCCCATCGTTTGCGAGACACTCTTGTTGGAGATGTTGTACGGGGCATTCAAATCGGACTGGAATCTCTTGAAACGCCTGTTGGACAGGTTGGATCACTGCGCTACGTGAAGTTCCGCTGGTTCACACCATCGGACGTACTTGGTGACCGAGACGTTCTTGACGACGCTACGGATCGCGCACGAGGCGAGGCTGGCGATGGCTCAGACAAGGGTCTTTGGGTCGAGATCCGGCACGAAAATGCGGCCTACGTCGCTCTCCTGCTACCTGGATACACAACACTACCATCAAACTCATCGGTGAAGCCCTCAGACTGGGCTATGCGACCTGGAAAGGTGGCCACGGATAATACGCTGGATGAGACAAGATTTCTTCATCTACCCTTGCTTTTGCTGCGCATGCCACAGCCGCTCAAGCACGTCATCGGCGATTGGCTCTCCACGACCTTTGATTGCCGCGTGAGCAAGCTCTCACTGGGGACAAAAACGCTTGTCAATGTCTGGGAAGGTTGGATTGAGACTATGGGCTTGTCTAGCAAAGGGCCCGATTTTGTGGTCACATTGGCCTTCAACGCGCCGCTTCGCGATGGTGAGGGTACCTTGGGCTCCGATTCTGATTCGGATGCAGAGGCGACGATGGACCCAGGACTGCGGAGCATGAGTGTCGCAGTCCCGCCTCACGATCTCCGCCGCTTTCTACGCACAGGCGAGCGGCTGCGGCCGGAGACTAGCGGCACGCCCGCCTTATGGGAAAAGGATCCCCGCGAGCGGCGACGCCTTGCCGGAGGCAACATGGATGACGGATGGGCCTGGAGAACTGCCACCAGCACCGGGGACCAGCCATTCACAACAGCGCTGGGGCGATATCTGCAGCACCACTTGGCCTTGAACATGTTCCACCCTAGCGTACGAGTTACTCAGATCTCTTGCGGCGGATTTGTGCTCGCCCAGTCGAGGCTCAAAATTCTCCGCCGCGGAGACTTGACCGATGATTTATCCCGCGCAGCGTGGATGTTTGCGACCCAGCTCGGTGGAAGGATACGTGGAGATGAGCTTCCATCAGTTATTCCTGCGGGTGTGCCTTGAAGCAAGAAATATGGGAGGCTACACCAGCAACAAGACAAATTTAGCAGCAGGTTGTTGGCAGATTCGTCGACGAACAAATCAGTCGACGAACAAATCAGTCGACGAACATGCATAAGAGGTCGTTTTCATGGCATGAAAAGAAGCTGGCCGGTTTGCCATCTTTTATCAACACTGCCACGTTCGCGTTCTCATGGCTTTTGCAGAAACATGCAAAGCGCTACAGACTTTTTTTAACAAGAAGCAACTGTGGCACCAGATGCCACACCAGAAATACGCCGCCGAGGTTAGCGTAGTCTAAATACAGCATGGCCTCGTACGTAATACCCCTCGTGTTCTACGCCTTTATTAGCACATCATTTAGACAAAAGTTTTTACATTGACTTTTGAAAGAGGCGCGGTAATACACAGAGATACTTTTCGATTTTGCCCAACAATGAAGGCTGTCATTTTTGGAGCTATAGGTCTTGTGGGGAACGAGGTTCTCAATGCCTGTATCGCCACTGATAAGATTATCAAAGTTTATGTGGTCACGAGAAGAGCGCTGGGGGATGACCGTGAGAAGAACCCCAAAGTCGATGTCATTTTGCACTCGGATTTCGCGCAGTACCCTCTTGAGCTGCTGGACAGACTCAAGGGCATCGAGCTGTGTCTCTGGTACGCAAGTCAGAGAAGAGGCGATCACCGCCGCGTCTCACTTCATATGTCTACGGCGGTACTAACATCAGACCCTGTTTCCCATTCTAGGGCGATCGGCGGCGTGCTGTCTAAGTTTAACAATGACAAGAAGCTTGCCTACGCCGCCAACGTGGCGTATCCTTGCGCAGCAGCATCCGCCTTTGTCCAGCACCTCGGCAACGATTCGCCCTCGGGCAGGATTCGCTTCGTATTTTGCAGCGGCAAGTTTGCCGAGCCAGATCCCGCAAAGCTTCTCTGGTTCCTGGGCGACTCGCGCCGATGGAAGGGCGAGACGGAGACCTTCTTGCAAACACTAGCCAAGCAGCACCCAGGCAGATTCGAGGCGTTTTCTGTGCGCCCGGGCTTGGTCATTCCCAATAACCCGCCGCCAGCGATCCGCCTCGCGACTTTTGTCTCGCCAGGCATCACTGCACAGCAGACAGGCACGGTCATGGTCAGGATTGGGCTGGATGGGTGGAAACAGGCGGTGCTGGAACAAGATGAAATGCTAGCTATTCACTAGGAAGCGTGCCCTGCAGAGTTACTTGAATTCGTCTGTACCATTTCTTTGGTATACTGTGTGGTGGCTACCATTTACGATTCTTATTGTCCCGGGAGATGTGAGACAAAACGCCTCACAAACTTTGTATGTGTACTTCATGAGATGGGGACTCTTTCGCGCCGTCCTTGAGCGTGAGCGGGCTGCAATGTGTAGAGTTTAGGTACGCCACCACGACAACGCGACGCCTTCATGAGCGCAGCCACGAAACCTAAACATTCGCTTATTGAAAGCCTCGAAGTATTTGAAGAGCACAGCGTCCGCTGCCTTTTGCACGATCTTCCCTCTTTTCCTCTACACCACAACCCGCGAAGACTCTCATCTTCTCATTCCTTATTCTTGGTGAGTAACACATGAGTTTTCCTGTCCTAACTGGGGGGCCTCACCTCTTGAGAAACTCTGCTTGGCTCTGTGTCTTTTGTTTCCTTTTATTCGGTGGATACTGATCAACTCAAGAATCTGTTCTATACTCTCGAGACATCTCACAAAGGCATACGGAAACCAGGCCAAGTATGCTGTTCTTTCTGCTTTACATTCTAAAACTAACCAGACTGTTGTAGAACTCCCAGAGTCATATGGAAGACGATACTGCATTCTTTCCACTTCGGCTATCGCCACTCGAACAGTGGACAGATTTTGGAGACGACGGTCACCACGGATTTACTACTGGAGCCCCGGGCGACCTCAGCGCTCTCATCCCTCTTATGGCCGACAAGACTCCCGAGGCTTGCGCCGCCAGACTAGCGCTCCTTGTAATATTATGCATAGTTTTCCTTTGTTGCACCGGTATCTTCCTATACTGGCTGATCTTCTGCCTCTGGAACAAGTGGAAGATATACTGGCAAGGCAACCGCAGGCATTTAAGCGGCTTGCAAAAGTTCCGGAACTTGTGGCCACAGCAATCGGCTGCCGACACTAATCCGCCCTCCAGCAATGCTCACTCCTCGGCCGAGCAGTCGCGCAGGCTCCACTGGAGAGCAAGGGTTCGGGAGAACCTGTCCGGAAGAAAGGCTCGCGCGTCGGGATCGGGGGTTTTGCAAGACAGCGTTATTGAGCCGCCCATGCCTGCGGCGACGACCGATAGCCGCCAGTACGTCGCCTACATGGTCTAGCCTTCACGCCTTCTCCCTCTTTTGATTGTGCGTGTTATATTTCTTGCCTCTGCGACTTTGGAGAGGAAACTATGAGATGTGCGGAGATGGCGGACCAGACTTGAAAGATGAGAGAATACCGGGCTCGCAGTCAATGATGTTCAGTTCGAGTTGTGTTTGGTCATTCAAATTATTTCCTATGTTAGCAGATCAATCTCAATACACTTTGAATACTTTATTCCTGAGCAGGGCACATAGCTGTCGCGAAAATGCTACACGTACAATTTTTCCTCGGGTCGTCTCAGGAAGTGGCGTGAATTGGCCAGCCACCCGGTAACTCTATTTTGAAATCTGACAGTGATTTTAAATATTTCTCGTCGACTCATTTCTTCAAGGGTTTAAAACGTTCTGGATAGTTTCTTACGAATCATCGCATCTACATAAACGGGTCAATGGTTAGGATGTCAACTTCCAGGGTACGTTAAATAGGGCAGAGTCTCTTCCTTGGGCGTGCCACAATGAGCATCACTAAAAGCTCGGGCGTATGAGTGGGGATATTTCTAGCCCATATAGCATTGAAAAAGGAAGACTTTTGTATCAAAGCGTGATTGGTTTAGTGGTAAAATTCTCCGTTGCCATCAGCAACGTCGGGGAGCCCTGGGTTCGATTCCCAGATCACGCATTACAGTTCTTTTTGCCGCATTCCCAGCTAAGTTTCTCGTCTTGTGCCTCTGTTGATTTTGTGTTCCTCCAAAAGGAACAGTGATCGGGGTTCTATTGCCTGGCAATATTTTTGCTGTATCATGCACGTTGATAACTCTCATCTAAATGAAAGACTAGGCGGTACGTGTGCTCAATCATAGTACTGAGTACATGGCAATGATACCCTGCACACCAGCGCTTCTTATCCCTTCGGGGCATTTAGATCCCATGTAGAGCTACAGCTGTCAATTGTCCTTGCTCAAGAACATGTTCGATTGCACTGATTCTGTCTTATGTTTGTATTGATAAGTGTTACAAGTCAAATCCGTAAAACAGCAGAAGAACTACCAACATGGCCAGTCGTAATCAACTAAGCAGACAAGAGAACCAAATACGCATAAAAGATTCACGGGTTCGTCCCAGACGCCAAAAAGCCGTGCTTCAAGTAAAGAAATGCATAGCCGCTCTTGCTTCATTCCCAGGCAAAATAAAACATGGATTCGTAGCGGCATGCTTCCGAGTACGCCGCCTCCGACAATCTTTCTCCATCCTCCTCATGCATGCGCTTCACTCGTCGCGCATCTGAATCACTACTGTGGTTCGCTCATGCCTATGTGCCTCCAGGCAGTCCGTGCAGCACCTTAGATGATCATCTGGGCGACACCGGCGCCGCCGAGAGTCTTGCTGCCGATAAAGGCCTGGCCGCGAATTGCAGCGAGAAGGTAGCAGAGACCTGTGAGCAGGAGGAACACGGCGAGGACAATGAGGGTGCTGGTGGTAACGGTGAGGCTGATGAACTGAATGGCGGACATGATGCCGTAGGCGGCGGCGCGCAGGTAGTTTGTCGAAATCTTGCGGACAAAGGCATCAAACTTGCCCGACGTGGGGCAGATGCGCAGCAAAAAGGGCACCTCGATGAAGAGGATAAATAGCGCCGAGGCTCTGTTGACGTCAAGGTTAGCGGCGGGCGCCTATGAACACAGGCGTGTAACGTACAGAGCTAAGGCGCAGAAGATGATCTTGAGGGGGTGGATGGTGAAGATGTTGGCGATGCCAAGCGCAACGCAGAGAATCATGGACAGAATTCCGAGCCTAGATGATGAGCTAGGTTAGCAAATTGGTCTTGCGTATTCTCTTTCCGCGGTGGTAATTTGTTTCTCGGTCGGTAGTCCCGGCTCGGGCTCACCAAGGCCAGGTGTTTTTCGCAACGCGGGTCGAGAGCGATGGCCTACCATTGTGCGTAGATGCCTGGAGAGCGAGTGGTTAGCCGCAAGGACAGATGAGTGCTCTGATAGAATAAAGCTACGTACTGAAGTTTCTCGTTTGAAACTCCTCCTTTAGCGTCATGCTGGGCGAGACTGTGTGGCGATGTTGTCGTGGGTTCGGTTGGCGGGAGCTCTAACTCTGGGAGCTGCAGAGTGTCCTCTCGGCGAAGGGGTGGGACTGGTGAGGGCGAGCTACAAAGCAGGCTGTTGTAGATGGTGGTGTTTGTACAAAACCCGACGATGCGACAACAGCTGGCGGTATGGATGTAAAGCGGAGTGGTAAATTCGGTGCAAAGACACGGGCGATGATGATGGAGGAAGCGCGTTTCTGAAGGCGTTGACTGAGAGATTACGCAGTTGCGCACGTAGCCTCTTTGAGGCTGGTTATAGGGTCGGCTGTGCTACCTAGGTGGACTCTGGATACCTAAAATTGTGAGAAGGAGCCTTCAATATCCAGGTACCAAGTGTCTAGGGCGCTAGGCGACGACATTCAGGGACCTAACAGGCATGGCTAACAGTGGTCGAGGTACCTCATCGGTCGTGTGATGGCAGGCTAAGATTCATGTACTTTTTATTTACTGGGCTGATTGGGAAGAGTGGGGTAGCAATGAGAAGAGCTCCTTCACCTAAGGTATCCGCACCTACCTATGAAATTGGTAATACATAATCCGTACATCAGGCCATCTCTGTTGACAACACACTGGGTAGCTAGCAGCGGCACAATCATCATCCACGGATACCTGCGAGCTGCAGAAACATGCATATATGTAGTAAGATGTCCGCCGAGTGAACTGAAAACTGTTGCAATGGTTAGTTGCTGCACCACGCTCGTGCACTGAAACAGGGTTCGTAGCAGACAGATGTAGGACACCTGTGACCCCCAGGCTCCATGTGTTTGATGGATCTATTTAGACGAACGGACAAACAGGTGAATGACGGGCATGAGCTGCCGAGGAGGAAGGAATATTTAAATACCGATATGATCCATGTTTCAACCGCGTCGTCATTACAGCCTTGATTCCACTCAGTGACGGAGTGCCCCTCTCAACCTCCCGCTGCAAGCAAGACATGTCATCGACAGCAAATGAATACACTGCAAGCCGACGGCCTCTCAAAAAACTAACCTTGAGCCCAAGCCCAAGATCCACACTTTTTCTTCAGGAGGCACGACGGCGCCTCTCGTTGGCTGCCGTTTTTGGCAGGCAAGCAGCTGAGACTAGAGGTACCTAGGTTTTTACTGTGACACTGACAGTGCTAGCCTGCTAGGCACCTTTACTTTGCGGTGCGTCGGTGCAGCACGCCAATCCTACAGTGGACTAGCCTCTAATTGTCACCTGGAAAAAGCCTAAAAAAGCCAGGAAACCCCCAAATCCGCCTCCACTGGGCTGCTGGTGGCCGGCTTGACAAGCTTTGCCTGCAGCTGTCGTCTCCTTTTTTAAGTCATCGACTTGGTGACTTCGTGTCCACCGACCGTTCTCTTCGCTTTTCGGCCTCGGACGGCCCTCCTTTTCGTCCCCTTCTTCCTCGTGGGCCTCCTCTTCTTTTTACTATCTCATTTGATTTCGTCGCCTTCAATCCCTACCCCAGTAACGGCCTGGATCGCTGTCCCGTCACTTTGCTCCCTCTACTTTCCTTGTATGGCTGGGTGTTCCCCCTCCTCGACGCTACGGCACACGCTCCTTTTCTCTTCGACGATAATGCTGGCGTCACCTGCTTGAGCCACCTCGGTCGTGCGTCTGCAAAATCCCATCGACCGCTTCTCCTAACCTGTCTCACGCATCTGGGCCCCCCTGAATCTCGCTGATAAATCCTACGCAAACACATTGTTCGTTGTCACCGTCCATCCCAAGTTCGTCCCCCGGTTCTGGGCCGCGTGTGGCTGTGTGCCGGGTCTCCCTCCGCTATGTCCGGAGTCATCAGCAAGCGCCAGCAGGCGCGTAACGAAAAGCAGCTGCAAGAACTGGTCCAGACTATAGCCGGCAATAATATCTGTGCCGACTGCTATGCGCGCAACCCAGGTGTGTAGCTGCTTTATAGATGCCACTGATTGTCTTGATGCTCTAGGCTAACGGGTACTAGCATGGGCCTCTTGGAGTGTATGAATCTCTCTCGCTGTCGACTGACGAGAATGAAATATTAATCAACACCCGACTAACAAATCGTCTCTTTCCTTTAGTTGGGCGTATTCCTCTGCATGCGATGTGCAACCATTCACCGGAAGCTCGGCACTCACATATCCAAAGTGAAATCACTAAGTATGGATAGCTGGTCAACCGAACAAGTCGACGTAAGCCACCTCACATCTGTGCAAGTTGCGTCGGTAACACAAACTCACCATGTCATGTAGAACATGCGCAAAGTCGGCAATGTCGCTTCCAATCGAATATACAACCCAGACAACAAGAAAGCCCCTGTACCAATCGATGCCGACGAGGCTGATTCGGCCATGGAGCGTTTCATTCGACAAAAGTACATGCACAATGTCGCAGCTCAGACCAGCAAGCCACGAAGCCCGATATCCGACGAGGGCACTCCACCCCCGCCGCCGCCAAAGAACTCCAAGTTTGGCTTTCGCGCAGCGTTTTCACGATCCAAAAATGTGCTTGACAAATCACCCAGTGGCTATGCGCCGGCCTCACCTCCGTTGACCAACAAGCCATCAAAGGTCTTCGGCGCCACTGTAGACTATGAAGCTCCAGATGACATGGAGAAGAAACTGGCCAAGCTTCGAGACATGGGCTTTCAAAACGACCAGCGAAACTCCATTGTTCTCAAGGGGGTAAGTGGCAACGTTGAGCGGGCTGTCGAAGCCCTTGTGCGACTAGGTGAAGGAGATCGACCTCCACCTGCGCCGCCAAAGGAAAAGACCCTTCGCGCCACGAGATCCTTGACCCCAATGATGCCGAACTCGGCCGGACTTACCGGGGGCTTGAGTGTCATCAAACGATCCGAGACTGACCGTCCGACGACATCTTCAACTACGTCTACGAATCCATTTGACATGCTGAACCGCGCACAACCTCAAACAGCACACTCTACGGGCTCGTTGCAAAACACGAATCCCTACACTGCCCCTACGAATCCTTATGGCTTCTTGTCTGCGCAGGCCAGTCCTATTGACCAGGCCTTCCAGAATCTGACCATCTCTCGGCAGCAGACGGGGGCTTCTTTACACGGGACTGGGTTCTCCGTGCCAATGCCGCCACTGCCGCAAACGTACGGGCACTCTGCGCCAGCCAGCCCCCAACCTCAGCACGGGTTCGGGCCGTCTAACAATGCAAGCTCACCAGTTCATATACAGCAGCAGAGCAGCTTGCAGCCACAGTCGACCGCGTACAATCCATACTTTTCGCAGCCGGGACCTGCCATGCCACAGCACCAGTACCAGCCACAGTTTGCTGCGCAGAACGGCATGACGCTGAACATAAACCAGATGGGTGGACAGATGGCTTCGAACCCGTTTCTGCGATCACCAACGCGAGTAGCGTCACCGCCACCGCTGGGTCAAATCTCTGAGACGGCGACTTTCAGCACTTCACCTCTGCCACTTGCCTCGCCTGGGACAAACCCATTCTTTGCTGCGCAGCCGAGTATACCATCGCCCGGCGCTCAGCAGCAGCAGCAGTATATGCAACCACAACAACATGTGCAATATATCCAGCCGCAGCAACATGTGCAGTATATGCAACCGCAACAACATGTATACCAGCAGCAGCCACAGCCACAGCAGCAGCAGTCACAGCCACAGCAACAGCAACAGCAACAGTTTGCGCAGCAGCCATTCCAGCAGCAAGTATTTCAGCAACAGCAAATGCTCCAGCCGCAGCAGACCCATCAGCAACAATTTGCCCCGCGGCACGACAAGGCATCTATCATGGCTCTGTACGGTCAATCGCCAAAGCCGCAACTGCAATCTCAAGCGCAGAGCATCCCGGAGAATCAGGCTGTGAATGCGTTTGCAGCGCCGACCATGCCTGTAACAACACAGCAACCGCGCAGCGCATCACAACCGTTACCTGGAACCAATCCATTTGCGGCCAGCATGCAGCCGGCTCCCGCTCCGACGGCAGCCGCTGCGACGGACGCATACAAGACTGGGCGGCAAATCAGCCGCGAAAGCATGAATCTGGGGCTAGACATGGCGTGGACTAACAATGGGCGGCACAGCCCTGATGCTTTTGCAAGCCTGAGCGCGCGGCATGTATGATATAATGAGAATAGGATACCAATAATACCTATAATATGCAACCAAGCGCCAGAAAGGTTGAGTTGAAAGGTTGGACGTGAAGATAGACGGTGAGATGGTGTGAAACAGGCCCCTGCGGTGCATGCGAGGAGTCATTGGTACACGTTGGTGTAGTCGTAGGCATGGCGTAGGTGGCAATGATGGTGGCTAAATACTGGTGTGCCAAGACGATGGGGTATGCTTATGGTGTGGCAATGTGGCTGCTGGTCAGCATGATGCCAATTGCGCAGACAATTGAAGAAGAAAGGACGTCAATGGTCAAAAGAGAAGGCCTCTGGCACTGAAATCGTGTCATGTTATATTCTCTGGCTCACACGACTGTAAAACGCCGGGTTAGGCGATGCATTGCAGCGTGTCTTGGCGGTGCCAGACGATTGGCAGATTCAGCAAAGTTGGCTCTTTTGTACCTGCTGTATGGGCACAAGCATGAATGGTACAAAGTGTTTGCGTGGGCTCCGCGGCAGCCGAAGCAATGTCTGAAAGAGTGCTGCAAAAACGTTAGATTTATTAGGCGGGCGCCATGATCCATCGCCCCCGCTCGCTAGCCTGACTCTGTAGGTTAGTAGGTGTGGTGGTGTGGTCAGCAGACCATTTTATTAGGGGTGTCTCTTGTCCGCCACGTCCAAATTCTTCCCTCCTCACCACAACGTCTTTCGCACCACAACCCTCCCCAAACCGCTCTACATTGCTCCAAGCATCGTCACTTTGTGACTGCTATACGGCTGCACTTGCGTAAAAGGATCGATACAATTCGAGAATCAAAAAGCTCCCACAAACCAACCTGACCATTTTTTTTGGCCCAACAAGTCAATCGCCACCGAATCCTCATCAACCACTCCACCTCGAACAATCAACTTTTTCTCTTCAGACGCAACGCTGGAAACCCTCAACAATGTCGCCCATGAACAAACAGAGTAATTACAGTAGTAGTAATTGTGGCGAGGACGTTGCTCCCCAGGTCAACGTCCTTGCCTCTTGCTACATTGTCGGTACCGCGGCCCAGCTCAAGGGCCTCCACTACTGCACTACCGGGGTCACAGGTACGCACATCATCACCAATTCCCAACTCGCACCGCGTTTTGCCCGAACATGCTGACAAACAACCACAGGGGCGGAGTGGTATTCCTGAGGTCCCTACCTCAGGATTCCCCTCCCCACCAACAAGCCCCCCCCTCGCCGCAATTACTTCGACCAACGAGCTCGCCCTCTTGCCCAAGCAGCAAACCAGCAAGAGGCGCGACATCCCGGGCAGCCGTCGCCGGGATCGGCGAGGGGGGGCAGCACACGTAATCAGGGAAGAATGTGAGAGATTCTTTTGCGAGACCATGAAGACAGCTTTCCGCGGTGAGAGGAACCTGTCGATGCATGGCTCCGGCCTGACCGGTGCTCATTACTTGCAAACGCCGCCGCCAGAGAACCAGCTGCGCGCCCGTGCCGATAGCAGCACCAGCAGCGATTCCTTTTCCTGGCAGTCTGGCCATTGTCCGCCCACCAACGGAGGCGGCTTCGAGGTCGACGCCTGGATGGAGGTCTGGGACTATGTCGGTGGCGCCAGCTTCCGCGCATTTCTAGCCAGCAGCGGCGGCGGCAATGACGACGACGGAGAAAAAACGCTCTTTGTTTTTTTCGACCTTCAGGGCGTCATGGGCCGCGATCTGAAAAAGGCACTCATGGCCCTCATTGAGCTCGCTGACGGTCCTCTCGGTTGCCGCAACATCGTCACGTGCATGGATCGCCGCATGCCCGTCGACGAGGCTCTCGAGCTTACCAAGAGCCTTCAGTGGGTTGGTTTTGAGATGACGACGCTCGACCACTGGGCCAACGAAGTCGACGTCACCAGTAATCAGTGGCTCTTTATGGGCATGGAGCTGTAGTGGTGACTGTCCAAGTGGCTCATTGTTGGCTGTCTATTTGACTGAATGTTTGATTATGATTAAATTGCCACTTTGCTTTTTGTTCTTGCAAGTAAAGACTGCATGTTTTTGTTTACATTTGCTTTGCAGTCAATTAAGCAATCGCTGTCTCCAATTCTCTGTTACCGGTGTTATAGCAAGCTCTGACGGGCGATTGCGCAAGTCTTTGTTTTCAGATTGACTCGTTCTTGTACATGTTTCAGAATGGAGTGCTTGAAAAACGAAAATGGTGTTTTATTATCAACTTTTCATTACTTTTTTCAGCATGACTTGCTGCTAGTACACCGTCTTGTGCAACAATTGTTATGCTCGTTACGTGACGTGACCTCCAAGTGACGGCACCATGCTGATGCTTTCGTCGTGAATGCAGCTCGAATTTCGCAGCCCGAGTGTCTCGTAGTTAATACGTGTCTATATATCATTAAAACTGCGGATCCCAGTCCATAATTCCATTCCATCCATTTCTTGCATTTTGCACCTATTCCTTATAAATCATCCTCTTCAAACTTTCTCACCACCAGACCCTTTTTCTCCAAATAATCCTTGACCTGTCGGACCGTGTACTCGCCCCTGTGGAACATGCCCGCGCCGAGGGCTGCGTCCGTCGTGGTCTCGCAAAACACCTCTTCAAAGTGCGCCGGCACGCCCGCGCCGCTCGACGCAATGACGGGAATCTTGACGGCCGCCTTGACCTGCGCCACCAGCTCGAGGTCGAAGCCGGAGTTGGAGCCGTCCTTGTCGATGCAGTTGAGGAGCAGCTCGCCGCAGCCCATGGCCTCGACGGCCTGGGCGAGCTCAACAACGTCCATGTCGCGGATCTCGCGGCCGCCCTTGATGGTGCAGGCGTACCAGCAAAATGGCTCGCCGCGGGGTCCTGGCGTGCGCGTCTCGACGAGAGCGTGCCGCGTGGCGTCGCGCTTGGGCACGTAGACACGCTTGGGATCGACGCTGACGACGACGGCCTGGTTGCCGTAGGCGCGCGCGATTTGCTCAATCGCCGTGTCACCAAACAGTTTTTTCCCGAGCGCGTAGTACTGCTCGGCGGCGATGACGGCGTCGGAACCGATTGATACCTTGTCGGCGCCGGATTTGAAGTACATGGTGGCGATTTCGAGCGCCGTCACCTTGGTGCCGTCCGTGTCCACCGTGTCGCGGATGCCGCCGCCGATGGTGAGCGGCACGAAGACGGTGCGCGACGTCTGCCGCAGCACCTCGAGCATGGGCAGGTCGGCGACCGGGCAGTCGCGGAAGGAGGTGATGTTGAGGAACGTGACCTCATCGGCGCCGTCCTCGTAGTAGCGCTTGGCCATTTCCACGGGCTTGCCGAGGTTGCGGACGTTGTTGCCCTCCGTCTTTTCGCGCACATCGTACTGGTCACCCTTTGTGACGACAAGGTCGCCCTGGTCGTTGGCGCGCACGTCGAGGCATGCAATCACGCGCCTCGTCAGGCCGTCTGTCGGAGAGGCAGCGGTGGTCTTGTCCAGGGGCGTGCCGAGGCTCCCCGCGCCGGCGCCGGTGAGAAAGGCGCGAATAGTGCGCAGGCCGGCGACGCCCGACTTTTCCGGGTGAAACTGCGTTGCGTAGACGTTGCCCTTTGCAATGGCGCCGATGAAAGTCTCGTCCCCGTAGGTGCCGGTGGCAACGGACCAGCCCTGGCGCTCGAGCACGTCGGGCGTGTAGGGGCACTTGTAGGAGTGGACGTAGTAATACTTGGAGCCGGCGCGCAGGTCGTACATGTGGCGGCCGCGCGTGTCGGCGCTGTTCCAGCCAATGTGCGGAACGGGCTTGTCGGCGTCGGCGAAGCGGTCGAGGGAAGCGGCAACGACGCCGAGCCCGGGCACGTCGGGGTCTTCGGCGGAGCCCTCGAAGAGTGCCTGCAGGCCGACGCAGACGCCGAAAAAGGGCTTGCCGGCGGCGATGTGCTGTCGGATAGCGGGCAAGTAGCCGGCTTGCGAGAGTTGTGAGAGGCAGTGGCCAAAGTGGCCCACGCCCGGGAGGATGAGCTTCTACGCGGTCGTCAGTGACGGGAGGGCAAGCCGCAGAGTGATTGCTGATGGTGGCCGTACCTCGGCTTTGGGCACATCTTCGGGAGACTTGATCCACTCGACCTCGTATCCTAGTTTCTCAATGGCATTCACCAAACTGCGAATATTGCCCGCAACGTAGTCGAGCAGGTGGACGGTCGGCATCTTGGGCGGGTTCGTTGTCGGCGCGCGCGCGGGGTGATGGAACTGGATCGAGGGGCAGCAGCGAAGAACAGTGACAAGGCGCAAGAATGTGCAGGACGAGATCCGAGATCCAGGTCTATTTGAATGATGACAGAGGCATGAAATCGAACCAGGCACGGGTTGGGGATATTTGGATTGTCAAGTGCAAGGATGAGAGGTCACAAAAACGGTGACTCAAAGTTTGGCGTTAATCAAGGGTCCTGAATGTGCGCTCCGGATAGCGGGGCAGTTGCTCGCTGCTGGATGACGAGCAGCAGCCTGGGAGACGGCTGAAAAAAAAAAAAATCTGGCGTTGAACAGCGCCTGCATCGGCGCGCTCTGGCAAGCTCCACAACAACGCACCATCTCGATGAATGAATGAGAACTCGACAAATGCTCTACCTTGACAGATTTTGCTTTTGAGCGGTGAATGCTCTGGCCCACAAGCCACGATAGTCCAGTTGAATTACGACGCGACGCGACCCGATACGACTCGACTCGACACCTATACGCGCCGACCGTCAGCACCAGCTCATCATGGCTGAGAGCTCGGGCAGTGCTCAGGATGCATCGGTACCTCTGGTTCTCGACGAGGCCCTCGAGCAGATGCTGCAGGACGACCAGGAGGAGTGGGAATACGAGTACTCGACTACAGAAACCGAGGTGGGTGTGACAGGCTGATCGGTGCGCCGCGCACATGCTAACGCCAGGCTGCCCAGACATACTACCTTACGCTGGAGCTATCGTACCCCGAATTCAAAGGCACGTCTGCCAAGATGAACATACACTCGCGCGGCGGATACTATAAGAACTGGCAGGACACGCCGGGAGGTGCGGATTCGGCCAACCGTCCGTCTGGCACGGTAGGCTCTCGCAGCGCGGGGGCGGGGGCGAGCGGCGATGCACAGATGAAGGAAGAGGACAGTAGCAATGATGAGATGGAGCAGGCCACAGCCGAGCCAGACGACCAAGATGGAGGCAACATGATTGATCCGGCGCTGCGCTCCAAGGGCAAGGAGCCAGCACGGGACAACATTGACTTGACGCGGGCGTCAACAGCAAGGGAACCAACTACAGAGCCCGCTACGGCTGGTGATCTGCCCCCTCGTGAAGAGGAACTCGAATTACGAGACGAAATACAAATACTCGAGCTGCACTCGGACCACCCGCTCATCTCCTACCGTGGACGCCTGTTTGAGGGCGAGTGGGCGGAAATTATTGGCACCGAGGCGCTGCTCACTCAGCACGACTCCACTCAACCGCTGCCGGCGCTGCGGCGCGTCCCCGGGGACATTGACTTGTTGGGCGCCGTGTCGTCGCGCATCGTCACCAAGGAGAAGATTGCAACGGCGCGGCGGCAGCAGGAGGGCGAAGACGGCGACGACACGTTGGCGGCGACGCGCGCCGCGTGCAACATTCACGTGCCGGCGAGAGGCGGGGGCAAGGACCCAACGGGGGCGCGACGGCAGCAGGCGCGGTTTCTGGAGAATTTGATGGCGCTCAAGAGGATCAAAGGCCAGACGGACGAGGTGACGGTGTACGCTCTCGACGGCGAGGGCAAGGACTTTGACGATAAAAAGGATCCGGATTACAAGCCGAGAAGGAAGAAGGCGGCACCACTGACGGCAGAGGCCGAGGCGGAGGAAGTGGAGACGGGAGGACGGGGTAGTGGCGGTGCGAGACGAGGTCGGCGGGCGGCGCCGGCGCCGGCGGGGGTAAGAAGAGGGAAGCAGAGGACGGTGATGCCGCAGACCAGGTCGACACCGACGCCGGTGCGGTGGGAGGATTTGGAAGAGGAGGGAGTGGATGAGGGAGGAATGCTGGATGAGGATGAGGATGAGGATGAAGAGATGTCTATGGGTTAAAAAAATGTGTTATGGAATAACGATTTACGAAGACCATGTATGTATACTAGCGATATCGATGTACCAAGGTTTGTCGGGAGTGGTCGAATTCGCAGGAGCAGTGCGGTCAGTAATTTTCCGACTGCGAGCGGATGCGATTACCAAATTGAAGAAAAAGTGCATAAATGGTATGGTCGTGACTCTACTCTTGCTTGCTTGCGTGACTCGTCATGCTCGTCAGTGACGCGCCGACTGGCGATGACAGCCTCTGAGGTGAGAACGTGGGGGCGGCCATGTGGCGCGACGCCAGGCCGTGATTCGCCGACCGGGCCGGGCGAGTGACAGAAACGGCGGCGTATTGAAGCCCGCACGCGGCGAGGAGCACGGGACGGCAAACAGGGGTTGGTTGGCAGCAAGGACCAGGTTTTGGTGACGAAGATGGTGTCATGGAGGTGCGGCGCGCCCAAAGAGGGGGGGGGGGGTTCTTCTAGTTCGTTATTGGCGAGCAGAGTGACGAGGGAGGGAAATCGGGTAAAGTAGGGCAAGATATGCTGAGCATGGCATTTATGAGTAATAATAAATAAGTATTCTGACATGTGAAGCACAGCTCTTTCGCCATGTGAAGAGAGGGCCGTGTCCGATGCGTATCGCATCTGTGCGGCGGCGAGATTTACCAATTGCCAGTCACCAGTGTACGGATACTGGTACATGTACACTGGTAAAACGGTTGGACAGACGGTGACAGCCTGACAGGTTGCCGCCGATTTGGGCAGACATTGGTGGGGTGGAGCAGGGAACAGGCGTTGGTGCTCTCTGGCACAGTGGTGACTGTACTGTGACAATGCTTGCCGCGGCTGTTGTAATTCGGCATGGGCAGTCGTGGAATAAAACTGGAGGGTTTTTATATATTTTTCCGCATTATGTTATCAGAACGAAAGCAGTTTAATCTGAGATGCGCACTTTATAATTAATCTGTGCATGTACAGACACGGGTATGCCGTATCCGTACAGATTCTGCGATGTGCGGTTCCCCACTACAACCGGCAGCGGCCACTCGGGTTTATTCCCCACCAGCCCGTTTTGACCGTCCCAGCGTCCAGCCCCTCTCCACTCACCAGGCACGCACACTTGGCACCAGACACAACCACACCGTCGAGACCGTCTTGCGTCTTTCCTTCTCCCACCATCGTCGGCGTCTCCCTCAACAACGTGGGCTACTTTGTCCTTGCAAGCCGCCATCTTCAAACAGCCCCTATCTTTACTCCCTTGAATCTATCCTCTAGTTTTTGCCTTTTTCTTTCTATAATTCATCCCACCCCAACAGATTGCGGTCCGTCCTAGCTTGCATCGACGCCACCACTCAACGCAAAAGGCGGTGCACAGGCACCCGCTCTACAAAGTCTCTCGTCATCGGCTTCCCTCGCCCGTCAGCATCACTTCTTGCCATACCCTGTGCCCGCCTCTGACATTTCTTGCGACTGCCTCCTCATCATCTGCATAGCCATGAGGTAGCGTCGCTTGCGACTTTTTGAACACATCCCTTGTCCCGCATCAAGACAGTCGTTACCCGACAAACATCACCATCCATCCGTACTCAGCCACGTCTTTTTTGCATACACCGCGCCATGTATTGGATAGACCGCATCGTCATTGCGACGATTGCCTTTGCCGTCCTCGTCTACGTCCTCTGGGCTGCCCCCCGCTACCTCGATCCCACTGGCAGCGATCCCGTCAAGCAGGAGCGCGACCGCCGATGGGTCAACACAAGCCCCTACTTCGTCGACCGCCAGGCCTGCCGCTGGCTGACCCTCTGCGGTCTGCATCACCTCCGTGCCGATCCGGCCAGCCGAGAATACCGTCACAAGAGGCACCGCCAGCACCCGCTCAACCCTCCCGTCCCCGACGTCGGCCACGGCGATAGACCCACGTCCAGCCGAGAGATCCCCGACTACGTCTTCAAGCACGCGCCGCTCGTCCACCTCTACTCGGGCGAGCAGTTTTGGCCCTCGGACATGCGCGACCACATTACCCACATGGACCTCCAGCTCAACTCGACGCTCCTCGACGACGCCGCGCCCTGGGACCTCTATACCATGGGCAGCCTCAACAACCTCGACGGCAGCGTCTTCCTCTACAGCAAAAGCGATGTTGAAAGCCGTCCTTCCTGGCTGCACAGCCGCTACAACATTCCCTCTGCTTTTTCCCCTGGTGCCGGCTCGGCGTCGCACAAGTCTGCTGATCTGGACGAGGGTGCCTTTACCACCACGCCTCACCACCCGCACACGCGGCCTTCCGACTATGGCCAGTCGCGCGCCATACACGCCCAGCCCACGCGCCAAAAAGTGCTCGCCCGCGCCGCGCACGAGCAGCCCGCTGCCGGCGCCCAGGGTCACAAGCCTGACGCTCATGGCTACTCGGCCGCGCCTGCCGTCCTTGTACTTGTCGACAAGGACGAGGGCGTGCTCGACGCCTTTTGGTTCTTCTTTTACTCCTACAACCTCGGTCAGACGGTCCTCACCATGCGCTTTGGCAACCACGTCGCCGACTGGGAGCACTGCATGGTCCGCTTTCGCCACGGCGTGCCCCAGGGTATGTACCTCTCCGAGCACGAGGGCGGCCAGGCCTACGCCTGGGAGGCCATGGAGAAGCGTAACGCGACTTTCAAGGGCGTCCCCAACGCCGCCGAGCGCCCTGTCATTTACTCGGCCATGGGCTCCCACGCCATGTACGCCACGCCGGGGGACCACGCATACATTCTGCCTTTCAAGATGCTCAAGGACGTGACCGACAAGGGCCCCGTATGGGACCCGGCCCTCAACCGCTATGCCTACTTTTACAACTACACAACCGACCATGACTATCGCCCCGATAATGCCGCCGTCGACTCCGGTCACACGTCGGCCACCAATACCGGCGACATCCACGACAGCCTCACGCCCGCCGCGTCCAACCCCGACGCACCCACCTCGTGGTTCCACTTCCGCGGCCGTTGGGGCGACGGCGTCTACCCCCTCGCCGACGTCCGCCAGTGGCGCCTCTTTGGCCAGTACCACTACGTGTCCGGCCCGCAGGGCCCAAAGTTCAAAAATCTCGGGCGCAAAAAAATGTGTCTGGCGAAGAGGTGCCGCATCCGTCACGAGCGCCATGGCTCAGGAACGTGGTATTAACCACCCACCCGTGGCGAGTCTCTGACGAGCAACGAATATTGAAGAATATATAGAGCAGCAGCATGGACGACATTGACTCAGCGAATGCTTGTCCTTTTAATTGATACCCCCTCCCAAACGTTGCAATCTTTGGATTGATGAGCGAGCAAAGACAAATATTCTGTACCTAGACATGTCTATAGAATGTACAGAAACAAATAGAAGAAATATATTTCTCCGTATATATCAAATAGTCAGCCATCGAGCCAGGTACAGGTGAAGAGCTGGTGGAATTGATTTTTTATTTGTGAATACTTGTCAGT
Source organism: Beauveria asiatica (assembly GCA_038367545.1). Lineage (NCBI taxonomy): Eukaryota > Fungi > Ascomycota > Sordariomycetes > Hypocreales > Cordycipitaceae > Beauveria > Beauveria asiatica. The sequence continues at coordinate 65,512 of JAAHCF010000036.1, read as the reverse complement.
CTATACTGATGATGTCTTGGAGTTGAAATGTCGTTTTTATACATTGCTCCCATGCTAGATTATCCTATCTAAAACCCGCGCATCATGTATACACATATATATGTATATATGTAACCCTTGGTATCTCATAACATGCACACCGTTCCTACCGACCAGCCAAGACCAACCACCCAGCATAAAAGAAAAAAAAAAAAAAAAAAAAAAAAAAAAAAAGAAAAAAAAAAGGAAAAAAAAAGGGGGAGAGACTGAAACCGCTAATCCTCATGGATCAAAAAGTCTTCCTCCTCCTCGTCCTGCTTAATCAGCTGCGTGCTCGGGTACTCGCTTGGCTGACTACTCTGGTCGCTCTGCGCCCCCAGCCCGCCGTCGCCGCCACCACCGTCGGGATCGATATTCTCCGCGTCGCCGGATCGCGGCGCTCCATCTTCAATGCCCGGCCAGGGCTCGTCCTCGGGCATGCCGGGCCAGCCGGAGCCCGGTAAAGGCCGCAGCGGGTGGTGATGGCGTGGCTGCGCATCCGTCACCATGTCGACGCTGTCTGCGTCTTCTCCTTCTTCATCCTCGTCCTCTTCATAGTCGTCGTCCGACTCGCTATTATAAATTTGGATATCGCCCTCTTCATCATTGTCAATCAACATTGGAACCGCGGCGGGACGACTGCTACTGCTGCGGTGGCGGTAATACTGCTGATGCACCTCGAAGCGGACCACACTGCCGCTGCGCGCGCGGTATCCATTTTCCTGCTGCTGCGGTGCGGGTGCGTTGCTGTAGGGCGTGGCGTAGGCAAACGGCGTCATGCCGCGTGCCGGCTGGCGGTCCTGCGCGCCACCGCCACCCCAGGGCATGGGGCTAGGGGAGTGCGTCCAGCGCGGCGTGTGCAGCGGGCGGCTGGGGGAGCGAGTGCCGCGTCCATTCTTCATGATGCCGCCGCCGACGATGCTGACGCGCGTGGCAGGGGATGCACGTCGGCTGTTGGTGGAGACGCGGCGTTGAATCTCGGCGGACGGGTGGCGGGCGGCGGGTACGGGAATCGAGCCGCTGTAGGCATGCGGCGGGCGAGAGGACGACCGGGAGCGGTTGGTGTGATTGGCGAGTGGCGAGTGTTCGCGGATGACGGCGGGACTCTGCGATCGCCAGCGCTCAATGAGCGGGAAGCGAGCGTGTGAGGGGGAGATGGTGGCGGGCGGCCGCGACTGGCGCAGGCTCATTGATGTGTTGACGTTGGGGGGCTCGTCCATGGCCTCGCTCCAAGTCCAGTGCTCCTCGAGGGCGTCGGCCTCGGGCACCTGCTGCGAGTCGTCAAAATCAGGGTACACGCGCGTCAGCTCACGAACACGCTGCCAGGTCCAACCGGCCTCGTAGGCGGCGTAGTCCTGCAGGTAGGCGTCCGGGTGGGTGATGAACAATCTAGGTTCAGACGACCGCATCATGACGGAGCCGAGGAACTGTACATCCCACAGCGCGGGCGTTACCATCTCTGCGGGGCTCAGGAAGCGGAGACGCGAGTCTCGATGAATCTTGCGCAGCGGCAGCCACGACGACTGCAGGCCAATGTAGCGCTCGTAGCGGGGGTCCGCTGTGTCCTGGCGGCGCGGTAGGATCTGCATCTCGCTGAAGACGCTGCCAAAAGCCGAGACGAGGGCCATATGCACGCTGCGGGCGTCAGGCCCGTGGACAGAGATGGTCTTGACGAGACCGCGGCTGCGCAGGCGCTTGTCGGTGACGCTCTTGTCGCCGCAGGCCTTGGGCAGAAGCCACTCGGCATCGTGGTCCGGCGTGGCCCAGTCACCAAAGACGGGAGACTGAGACCGAAACAGGGCGGCGCTGTTGGTTTGTGGTACCTGGGTCCAGTCGTCGTTGCTGAGAGCAGAATCTCGTTTGAATTGGTGCATATTTTGCCATACTTTCTTCAGTGGAAATGGCAGAAAGACAACCTCAATCTCCCATGGTTGACCGGCAGAGGGCAGAAAGGAATGCAATTGCGAAACCTGTGTCTGAAGAGCCTGCAGTTGATTGGCAAACTCGCGCACAGTAGCAGGACGCGTTGTGGTGCTAGTAGTAGCAGAGATGACACTGGCCGTAGTTGCATCGTCATCATGGCGCTCCCGGCGGCTGACGACAGTGTCATTATCGTTGGCAAACTTCTCCAACTCTTCCACTTTCCCTTCGAGATCGGTAACGCGTAGGTCAAGATGTTCGTGCTTGTCCACACAGTCGTCGTGGGCAGCGGTCGCAGCAAAGGAGCCCGTTTCGAGCTTGTCCAACCGCTGCTCATGAACAGACAAGGCGTCGGTCAGATTCTTGAAGCCTTCCTTGGAAGCCAAATCACGTTCCAAGACACGGGGCTCAACTATCGTGGAAAAACCTGTCATGGGTGTCCCAGGCGCCTGCTCCACATGAGCGGGAGCCTGCTGGGTGGCTTGGCTCTTTGATCTGGTTGTCTGACGCAGCGGTGATTGTTTGGGCTCTTTTGCAGCGGCAAGTGTATGCAAGCCTCTGCCAGCGAATGGGCGGAGGTACTTGTTTTGTACCGAGGATGTGGTCGAGGCTGTCTTTTGAGAGAAGAGGCATTGAGGTGGTATGGAGGGTAGCGCATTAGGCTCATTGTCTGAATAGACAAAATCGGCCCAGTTGAGAGTGTCCGGCAGCGACGGAGCGACGGGAGGAGCTACGTTGGGTGCATTCATCATGTCCGTGTCGTCGGGAAAGTCGTTGAGGAAGGAAAGTGGTGGAGGCCCCGCTGATAGATTGGCCATGTCGAGCCCAGGAATGGCGGGTGGCACCTTGAATGAGAAGTCGACGACGGGGCTGAGGGGCTGGCGCCCTGCGAGTTTGGGCTTTTCGTTTTCCTGACCGGTAACGGGCGTGGGCGGCGGTGGCGCGAGAGCTTCGTCCGGAGCGCGGTCGTCGTGGTAGCACGCGTGATGGTTGCACATGCACCAGCCGGCCGAGCTTGGCGCGGCATTATCGGCGGCATGGAGCTTCCAAAAACGTCGGCAGCCGCAGCGGGAGCCGGCGGTGCCTGGCGTCAGGTCGACAAAGTTGCAGCCGCCGCGCGGCATCGGGGAGAGGTTGCTCTTCGGGGCATTGTCGGTGTAGACGTCGAAGAGCCGGGAGGGAGAGTTGGAGAGGGGAGCGGTGGTCATGGCAGCTAATTGTGTGGCAGTGGCATGCTAGATGGATATGGTGTCGGAACTGGTACAGCAAGATGGGTGGTAATGGTTGAGCAGGATATTGCGGGCAGGTCGTTGCGGCGTAACTTCATGCAGAGGAGGCGTGGTGATGATGATGGTGGCAGCGCAGTGTGGTACCGCATTGACCGAAAAGGTAATTACTGTATGATAAAGGTAGCTATCTGGCGAGATGGCTCTGTTCGGCCAATGAGCCCAGCTAGAGCGCGCAGCTCATGGTTGCTGCGACGGATGGGCGAGAAGAGCGAGAAAAAAAAAAAAATAGGTGCGAGGCTGGCGTCGCGGTCGCGGGTGCGGGGGTTGCTGCTTATATACGAAAACCTGGCGATGGACGCTGAGCGGTGGAGAGCGCCGGCAATGGAAGGAAGATCAGACGTGCAAAGGTTGACGATAATGTGAAGAGGTGCGTGAGAAGGAAATATGTAGAATAGAAAAGCCGACGAGCGCTGGGAAAGAGAAGGGCGTGGTCCTCGATGGTGGATGGTGAAGGTGGAGAGATGCAGGTTGGCAGGTTGGCGGGTTGGCGGGTTGGCGGGTTGGACGGATGGTTAAGCAACCCGACCACAGCGTTGACGCTGGCCTCGCATAAAATGAAGCTAACACCCAAAAGGTAAAAGCAGTCGGGTAGCAAGCCAGGCATCTACAAGACAAAAAGCCACGAGACAGGGACGCGGGCTTCGTTGCTACAATGTCGTTAATCGAGGCTTGTACCGGGGAAGTGAAGATGTGGGCGCCGCAATTGGTCCGGCCGGCTCCCTCTGAGGCTTTCCCCGGCCATCCCAACAAGTTGCTTTGCGTTGTATTTAGACCTCTGAAGAAAAAGAAAAAAAAATGGCGCCTGGCCCTTGAATTAGAAAGTGCTTATTTATTATGCTTTCTCGTCGCATTGCAAGTCTTGCCCGTTCAAACTATCGGTTTAACCTCCCAACCAGCTCGTAATAATAAACCGTTTCTGATAGCGTGTGCAGTGTGAGAGCCCAACTTTGTCTTGACATGCAAGTAAAAAAAGGCGCACACACATGCTCTGCCTATATCGTGACTCGAATTGATGACTCCCATTCTCCCCTTGGCCAACAATCACACCCCTATGTCCTCCTGTCCTGCCCCAGGCAGCTTCGAGATTGGCCGGCTTCACGCGTCTTCCCGCACGGCGCCATCTCCACACCATCTTCTGAGTGGCCCCCCCCCCCTTCCCCCATATCACACAGCAACGCCTGACAACATCGGCCGCGTAACACGGCGATGTCCATTCTGGGCAGCGAGACGGCAGAATCAAAGAATACAACATCAAGATTATATACATGTGCATGCTCCTCAAAGAGCGCAAAGAAGCACTCTGCGCTGCGTGACGAGTATAAGTTGACTCGCAGTTATTCTTCTCCACTTTGCTTCCCACCTCCTCACGCTCCTCCACCAACTTCCAAGCTTGCATGGCACCACACCACACCACCATCACCACCACCATCACCACCATCAACACTACCAGTGGTCCACCAAACCATCCGAGACAACCCTGCACACTCTTCCCTCCTTGCCTCCCTTGCGTCGTCGTCGCCAACGCCCAACGTGATAAGGCCTCCCACCAGCACGCCCCAATGCAAGGCACACTCGCAGCGCAGATGGCTGGCTGGCTGCCCACCTTGTAACAATAACTGCAGATGGGCCCTCACCTTGCTGGCACAAGCGCCGCCATCCTCGACGAATACTAAACTGGAACTAATAAGAATTGGGGGGGTGTGCGCCGCAAGCGCAATCCTTCGATAATAAGCTACTAATAAAAGCAAGCGGCCAAACCAAGGCTGCGCAGCGAACTCATTGATGCCTCGCAGACTGGTTCATGTCGCAACACGCACGCACGCACGCACGCACACACGCACGCACACACACACCCTCGCAACGTTGTCGAATGTCCTCCCTTTGTGTGACTCAGAAAACCTCGTCGCACAAACTGTTGATTCTACGCATCATTCCCAACGATGCAGAAAGCATGAGCCGACTCCCGATACTTGCTCGCTTCGTTATCAAGCCCAAGTAATGCGTCGCCAAGCCCAAGACCACACACATTACATCCACGCCCATCGTGAACTGCGTTTTCTTTTTCTTTTCTTTTTCTTTTTTTTTGTTTTTCATTTTTTTTTTTCCGGAATTGGCGCCTTCGACATTTTGAGTCACTTTCCACCGTTAATACCCACAACTTCCCAACGCGCCGCGCGCAACTGTGTCGATGGCGGTGAGGCGTTCCCTTACGCCGCCGTCGTAGTTCGCCGCCCATGTCCATCTTGGCGTCACTAACAGGCATCGATACATGCTCGCGGACTTGGCTTACACGGCACAGTCAACAGTATAAATGATTGTATCCTTGACATCCCAGCTCGGAAGATACGTATACTAGCAGCCCGATTACTTCGGTTTTACTCGGTCAATCAGTCCTCTTGACAAAGGTACAAGTAACGTCATATTACTCATAGAATCGGCGTCTATAGATACCAGAAGTAAATATATATTATGCACCTCGTTTTTCTGTAATGCAAGAGGCCAATAAACCGTCCAATGCTGACAAGTGCTATCAAAGCAGTTGGAGTAGAAAGTAATCTGAGTAGAAAAGAGGCAGAGCGCGAAAAATGCAAGCACGCAAACCAAAACGCCACCTTTGCTAATGTACAAGGCCTAGTCTCGGCCCCAAGATGTGTTCGTCATGTCCGTTAAAAGTGTATATAATGCCCCATTCACACCTCTCCCCAGCTCCCTGTCGGAGCTTGCGGCCCGACCATGGAGCCTGTGCCGAGAGAGCCGCCGATGTCCCAGTAATGCCGCGACGACGTGCTGCTGCGGCGCGCCGACCGTCGTGTGCTTTGACTGGCGCAGCTACTGCGTGGCCTCGCCGCAATGGGACTACTCGGCGTGACGACGGCCCGAAACGAGCGGCGCTCCATTGGCCGCGCGCGCGCAATCAGCGGGTGGTGCTGGCGCACGCGGGCCACGCGCGCCGCGGCGTCCTGCATGCTGGTCGTCGCCAGATGCGCCGGCGCGCTGCTGGACGACGACGATGACGACGACGGTGAGTTGTTGCGCGAGGTGAAGCGTGAGATGAGGTAGCGAAAGACGAGCTTAATGTCCAGATCCCGTTCCCACTCGTCCTTGGAAAAGGCGCCGCTCACCTCGGCCTCGTCGCTGGTGGCCTTGCCAGGAATAGGAATTGGAATTGGCTGCGTGTTGTGGCGGTCAATGGTAGGCTTGAATTCAGGTGCAGAGGGTGGCGTGCCGGGTGCAAGGTCGAGGCTGGCCTGATCGGCAGCCTCAGGGATCGCGGGCAGACCAGCGTAAGGGAGGGGTATCTGCTGCATGCGAGTGTAAGTAGAAAATGCGCCGGGGTGGTGCGGCGAGAGGTGGTTGACGAGCCGACCTAGCTCGCGCGAGACCGACTCGAGAATGCGAAGCTGCCACGACTCTTCGTCGAATGATGTTGGTGGTTGCGCTGTATTGAGCTGCGAGGCACGCGGCGTGTTGGAAAGATCATCATCATCGACGACGGCTTCACCGAGAAGAATGTCCAGCAGCCTCTCGTCGATGCCGAAGATGTCTTTGACCACGGTGCGCGTAATGCGGGCGAGGAAGCCCCGGTCTTCGCTGGGCGCCTCGGTGGCGGTGACATCATCATCATCATGCCAAGTCATGTTGTCATCGGATGATTGAGACCTTTGGCGGCGATGCATGGAAGCAAGCGACTTGCGGCGACGTCTAGTCTCACGCTGCACTTCGTCGAGGAGCACGCGGCTGTGTTCCAAGCGCCAGGCCTCGATCCGATCCCGCGTGGCCGCCTCTTGGGCATCGACGGCGGCATCGGTCTCCATGTAGGCATCTTCATGGTCAACCCGCAATCTCTTGGGATTGAAGCGCTCAAACTGGTAGATTTGCTCCTGAGCGTCAAGGCCCAGGGCCGGTCTGTCGAGGCGGAAGGAACCCAAGCCGTCGTGGGCGGGAAAGACGGGCACGGCGCCGTGCACGCTGTTTCTGTGAGAGGTGGCGTGGTCGCCGGGCTGGGAGCGGAACTCGGGCAGGTGGCTATCGAGGCTGTCGAGCTCCGCGTCATCGTCGACCGAGATGTCGTCGACGGCGGAGGAGGCGAGCGATAAGCGGAAGTCGTCAGTCTGGGTGGACCTGGCGGCGGTGTGAAGGCTGGCGCGCAAGCGGCCGGGCGTTTCGACGGAGCGTTCAGATTCGCTCAGGTAGGAGGCAGTGGTGACGTCGGTCGGAGGGGAAAAGAGCACCCATGATGTCTGTGACTGGTCGGGCTCTCTCTCCTGGAGAGCCGCGAGCGGCTGCTGGCTTGACTCTGCGGCGACGGACGGGCGGGTCACCCTCTGGGCGGGCTGCCGGGCAGGCTGCTGAAAGGCCATGATTTTGTAGGCAGCACTGAAAAGTGCCGTGCCTTTCAGAAAGAGGATATAATCAGAATGGATGTAGCTATGAGGTTGTGCAATGTGGCGATGGTGCTAAATATGGCGTGCAGTCGGGACAGACGTGGGGCGTGGTGACGAGACAGATAAGGCGTGACGGGGCGACGTCGGACAGCTGTCGGAGCGCCGCTGGGCAGCTCGGGGGGTTCGAGGTGGGCAACGCGGCGAGTCAAGCAAAACGCTACGGTTGAGAAAAGGGGAGATTTGTAGGGAACAGGGGATTATGGATGAAAAGAAAAGAGGAAACCGGAGGATGCAAGTGAATTAGGCTGGGCTGGGCACAGGTTTCCTTTTGTTGGGAGTCGGGAGCGTTTGATGGCGTCGAGGGGCGGGGGGACAGAGGCGACACAGAGAAAGCGAGCCTGGTGTGTGCAGTGTGCTATCCTGTAAGACGACAGATCGGCCACTGTATGCAGCAACTGCAGCACAATATGTGTCCTGGACTGGGCAGGCGTGGTCATGGTGGGTCCTTTTCAGTGGACTCTTCCTGTGATGGGCGTTGCTCGCGTGCCGGATACAGCAGTCCACTGATATCATCCATCCGTTCAAGCAGCAAGATTAGAATGACGGGAAAAGCCCTCAGCTTTGATGGTGGGTTCTTGTCACCATCTTCGTCGCTGCCATTTCTCCCTCTTCATTTGCTCATTATTTTTTACAGTTGCCTTCTTTCAAACCCCTTCCTAACATCTCATGACTATGACGCTGTCCTGCTGAACCGCTGGGCTGACCGACTGGCCCCCTCTTCCGAGATACAGTGGCTCCCGCGCTGTAAAGTGGTCTTACTAGACGACATTATGGTGGCATCACTCAGTGCCTGATGTCGTTATCAGCCCTCTTGATTCCCGTCCTACTTCGGGGTAAACCAGCCTTAGTTATCAATTTATCATTCCTCGCATCAGCATCTCTCATCAGTCAAAACTTGTTCCCCCTCGTACATGCACCCTCGGTCCGTTCCCGGCTCTGCACGCCCTGACGCGCTGCACAAACCCAAAACAACCAACAGCCCTTGAATGACGCGCCCCCAAAGAGATGGTCAAAGATAAATACTGCCCTTTTCTGCTTCGCGTGCTGCCAGCGCGGCCTTTTCTGCAGCCTTTGCTTTTGCGAGTCCCCTGTTCATTTCGTCTCTTTCTGACGACCCGTGTTGGCCCTAGCGCTTGTAAGATAGCTATATTACAAGGGCTAATACAGCTGCATGGCGTTGTTTGTCACTTGTCTGTCCGTACGTACACGTGCTGTACCCAATAAATAGTGCGATGTGATTCCCATCTGGTCATTGCACTCTCAACGGCATGTCATGTTTCAGCGACAAATTTGACGGGGAACAGGGTCTCGAGGTTCATGTGCCTTCTTCCAATTGCATCTGACTAGTCCCTCCCTCGCTCGAACGGTAACTAGATGACTCGAAGGCAATGGTCTGCTCACATTACACTGAGCACCACGACTAAACGCGGCCTGCAATCAATCGCTGCAGCCAACTTGTCTTGCAACCATCTATCATGCTAGCGTCTCTCAGCATCTTTCTGATAGGCTGATTGTATCGATTATCTCGCAGGCTTGTATCGCCAGGCGTCAATGTCAAACCCCTCATTGACCCCAACCAGTTCTCACATCCTCATCTCCTCGATTCATTATGCCTTACGGCTGCTCCTGGGCCAATTCCCACTGGCGCCATTCACCGTAAACCGAACCTGGCGGTCTGTCAATTCCCACCAACGCCCGACTCGTGTTGTTTGTATCAACGCCTGCTCGCTGACCTGGTCCAGCGCCCACTGGACCCTTTCAATCTTTGTCTTCTGCATAGCCCAACAGAATAGGGGCCTCGAGTCACCGCGCCTGCCTTTGCTCTACTTGCAGCCTAAATTACACAGCACACCGTCCTGTTCCCCTTGGACCTCCATTGCTGACGTCCATTGGCTGGTCCAGAGGGTGCTGATGAAATAGCGTCACGCTGTAGGGTCAGGTGGCCAGCCCGCCCTTGCATCCACTCGCCACTTACACTTCGCTTGTTGATGGACGTTGCGGCTGTAAGATATTCACCAACTTCATGACGACTCACACCAACTTCATAACGGACGACTCATTGCTCATAATCGAAGTGACTATCCCGTCTATCCTTTATTCACAGCCTGACTAGCTCCCAACGTACTCTTAACAATGTCTCCATGCCAATCATTCTGCATTGCCATTACCACCACTGGCTCCACATCCCGCCAGCCTGTATCCCATTCGCGCGCAACTTGCCACTGGCCCCGACTCTCTACCTTGAATCTCTGGTCATCTTTCCCAACTCCGATAATCCGAATCCACGACGGACTTTGTGCTGCCCGTGCCATGTAGCCGGGACAAAGGAACGCCCAACTCCATGACGACTCCATGAGAGCTCGCCAATCGGGACAGTGCCGAGCCCGTTCTACTTATGCAAGCCTCCGTGACCACGTATCAGACCATATTAGTCCTATTATTGGTTTGGGCTAGGCTTCTTGTTCAAACAGTAACGCTCGACTGCTCAACATCAGGATAAAATACCTGGTTGGAAATAAAGATCGAAGCGTGACAAGCACATGTTGATGGTGGGAGAATATCTAGGCACCCATCTCTATCACATTGATGGAAAACTAAACGTCAGCTCAATATTAGATGCGTCCCAGCACAGCTGCGGATGTGTAAGCAGCACGCACCGTTCGTCTTGGCCACTGCCTGGTGCTGAACTGGTGTATTGCTTTTCTTACTCTTTCTTCGGCATCCTACTGAGCCACTCTTGATCTTCTCTTCATTTGCTTCTAGCTCGACGGGCAACGCACTCAAGATGCTACATCAAACTTTAATGGCCAAATGCTGTTTGGTTGCAACTCAAATGCAGAGCCCCTGCCTTTTTGAGACGGCCTCGCGTGAAGTTGCGGCAGCATATTTATTGTACGCTTAGCTGTTCCTCTTCTTCAGTCCCCCTATACAAGTGACTCTATCTTGTCCTTGCTGCGGAGGGCAGCTTGGACAACCAGGTACATTTTACGTATTGATGAAGCTTCATCGAATTGGGCGAGAGCAGAAACGTCAAACATGCACAGGCCTGAAGCTGCACCGAGTAGTTTAATTCGTCCATTTTGACAACCATGTAAACTAAACGTCATTTATCTGACATGCCACATTGACGCCAGCCGAATTCCAAATGCAAACCTCGCTACCTCATCTAAGCCGTAAAGGCATCGGGGAAGCGGCGCATGTTCTCCGCGAGAGAACCGTGGTTGCTGAGAAACTGGACGTAAGCACCATCGTCCTTGACGCGGCCAGAGGCCTTGCGCTCGAGGTACTCCTCACGGCGGAGAGGAGTGAAGCCCCAGTTCTTGGAGACAATGATCTTCTGGCGACCGGGGAACTTGTACTGAGAGCGGCGGAGAGCCTCGAGAGCGAGAGCACGGTCTGGTGGCTTTGTTAGCAACCTGTGTCTGATTGAAGCTTTCATGGAGACATACTAGAGTCACGAGTGCGGACGCTCATGATGATCTGACCAATGTTGACACGGGCGACGGAGCCGTTGGGCTTGCCCCAGGCACCACGCATACCGGTCTGCAGTCTATCGGCACCGGCGCAAGACAACATCTTGTTGATACGGACGACGTGGAAGGGGTGGGCGCGGACGCGAAGGTGGAAACCCTCCTTGCCGCTGTTCTTGACGAGGTACTTGTTGGCGCAAATACGGGCGGCCTCGAGAGCCTCGGAGCTCAGCTGCTCATACTCGTTGGAGACGAGGTGGATGCACAGAGGGAAGTCGTCGACGGCGGCGCGCTTGCGGCCAAGATCGAAGATGCGAATCTTGGGGTCGGGAACACCACGGTTGAAGCGCGACTTGGGGTACGGCTGGACGTAAATATGTTAGTATCCTGACCGCGCATTGCAATTCGCCATATCTTCGTGACCCTGCGTTTCGAACCTCTCCCAGAACATTTGCGTCATGCGTCATTCCAAGTTTGGGCGTCCAAGGTCTCATTCTTCGGTGGGTTCGGGTCGATTCGCAGGCGACGATAATGCAATCATAGTCTCACCTTGTTCTTGCAGTAGCGGTAGCAACGAGCGGGACGGCGAGCCATTTTGTCGGATTTCTCGTGATCTTTCCGTAAAGTGGTTGTTGGTAACGGGGGAAAGATGGCGTCAAAGCTGGGAACCAAAAGCACTTTCTTTCGCAGTGCCACCAGGATTGATTTCAAAGCGTGCTTGGTAATCTGGAACGGTGGTGTTATCGCTTAAACCACGGGCCTTTAGGGCTAACGCCAAAGAGTAACGGAGGCCTGATTGGCTCGTATGGGGTATGCGTAGTGCAGCCCTCGCCCCACTACAAAGTTTGGGCCACCCAAAATTCACAGCGACAAGTCGTCCTGATTCTGCTCTGCATCAAAGACACGGTCAAACAAATACCGAACAACACCGTCGAGATGGCTCCCATTAACAAGAAGAACAAGAAGGATGCCAACACCATCAACTCCAAGTTGGCACTTGTTATGAAATCTGGCAAGGGTTCGTCGCCGCCACCGCCATCAAATCCAGTCAGAATGCTAACCTTTTCAGTCACTCTTGGATACAAGTCGACCCTCAAGAGCCTGCGATCTGGCAAGGCCAAGTTGATCATCATTGCTGCCAACACTCCTCCTCTCCGCAAGTCCGAGCTCGAGTACTACAGCATGCTGTCCAAGGCACCTATCCATCATTTTTCTTCAAACAACGTGAGTTTTTTCACCGGCGCGTACCATCGCAGACTTCTTCGCCCAGACCAAACGTGATGCAACCCACTCCGAATCGTAACAAACCAATTCATACGATTGCGATTGGCCGAGAGAGACCTCAACCTTTGACGAGGTCAGGTGTCTCGGGATCTGCCCAGCGAAGAAGTCTCCTTTGACTTTGGAGGGTTCACATTGGCTTACACGTATTCTCTTATCTATAGATCGATCTCGGTACCGCCTGCGGTAAGCTCTTCCGTTGCTCGACCCTTGCCATCCTCGACGCTGGTGACTCCGACATTCTCAGCGACCAGGCTGCTTAAGCGGTGGACAGTCGCCAACCATGTCAAAACCAAAAGCATTTTTTCTGGCGTTGGGGTAATTCGGGTCACTGGCATATACCAGTCGATGTAATGCGACAAGAGGCAACGGCTCGCATGGGCTGATGTGAGGAGAACATTCTTTCAAAGCCGCTGTATGCACATTGTGTAGCTGCACTGCTTTACGTATAGAGAAGCCGAAAAGACGACTCAATGAAGAATTAAAGCTCGATCTTCTGTTCCTGTTTGTAGTCGTGTTCACGGTGCGGGTGTCAGTCGGCGCGCGCCATGTTTCGCTTATCTTTATATTCAGATGTCTTCTCCGAACACCTTTGGTTCTGGAATTAAGATGCGGTGTCAAACTGGCGCGTTTGAACTTCTGACTCCATTGGTCTGAACTTTCCTTTGGAGATGTCAGCACTGCTTAAACCTTACTACCGCCAGGTTCTCTAACTAGCCCTGATCAGGATAATGAGATTGGGTGCATGGAAACAGGGGATGGCCCCGTACCTCGCCGTCATGCAGTGGATGTTTAACAAAGGATACGGATCAATAAATCAAGAAGCAATATAGACTTTCCCCAAAAAAGCCTCCGCGGGGCTTACCCATGAGCCAATTTTACCGCTTATTAGTAGTCGCCTGTATCACTTTCATTACCAAGGGACACAGTATCAAAGGCCACGCCACTGACAGTGAAAGCGTCGTCGGCTGATCTTTATCAGCGTTTGTAGGGTCAAGCCCAAGGTGGGAACACGTCCGACCGTAGGCATCCATCCCGCGTGCTAGCAGGACGGCGGTAAATTGGCCCGGCCAGATCAGACCACGGCATGACTGGACTGGACTATGCGCCCTGCATCAAGAAATAGATGCCTTTTCCGTGTCTAGAAGGCCAGAGACATGTTGGGGCTTCTATTTAGGAGGCGCTGCCACGTCCGAGACATACTCGCCATGCCTCTTTCATGTGCCCGTGGCAACAAAGCGGTGCATTCTTACCTAGGTAGGTACTTTCTTGTTAGACGCCAACCCAGTACAGCGGTGGACAAAGCGAGCAGGTAACAGGTACCTGCCACAGATGAGACCGGCGCAGAATAATGCCTCTAATTAATTGCTCAGAAATGTAGCGGGTACCGCAAACTTGTTTGAAAACCACCAAACTTGATGAAATACATCTGTTACAAACACCCAGTTGTCCGTCCCTGAATCACGGGCCAAGTTGATGTGGAGCCGTTGCACAGGGCGCTGTCTTGTCGGAACCCCATGTTTTTTGTTGTGTACCTTTTATCAGTCAGTACCTCGACCGTACTACGCTGTCCTCCTATTCCATTTCCTCCTTTGACATTAGACATTTTGATCAACCCCCTCAAGACATTACCTGCAAAAACTGGTGGCCCCCTCTGCTGTCGCCTGAGAATCATTACCGCACGTCCTGTGCATATCCTGCGCCAAAACCCCCGTTTACCCTCACATTACTCGACATCTTATGCATCACCGCTAGACGCCAGTTGTTCAGAGTTTCGAAGTCGCCGCCATCATGTCTGCTATCGCCAAGAAGCCACCAGGTGGCCTTGGCCGAGTTTCTCACACCGAGACCACGACATCTCCCACTGCATCACCCTCGCGAACAACTTCCCAACGCAACTCGACTTCATCTCCCGCCGGCCACGCACGCACACGCTCTACCCGCATGGGCACCCCGGTTTCCGCCCGGGCTGCTGCCGCCGCTCGCAAAAATAGCACTGCCGCAGAATCAGATGCCCACGCTGAGGCCTCTGCCGCTGCCGAAGATCTTCAGCAGCGTCTGGAAAAGGAGGAGAAGCAATCAGAGTCGCTTGCTAAGCAGATTGGCGTCCTCCAGACCAAGCTCGACGATGCAGGCAAGGAGTCTGCCAAGCTTGAGGAAAGAGTCCACGAGTACGAGGAGCAGCTCGAAGCTCTAACCAACGATAAACGAGAGGCTACTCGCCAGATCCGCGAAATGGAAACCATCTATGAGGCGGAACGCAGCTCCATGCTCAAGGAAAAGGAGGACATGGCCAATAAGGAAGAAGAGATGCAAGCCATCATCCAGAGACTGAAAGACAGCCTTGCCCAACGTAATCACGGTGATGACGACTCGCGCCCTTCCCGGACAGGCAAGTGCAGCAACGCATCATGGTCTTCTAGCACGCAACCGCTAACTTTTCAACAGCAAACGCTTCGCCCTCCATTGATGGCAGCAGCTTCGCTCCACCATCCTCGCTGCAAAGAAGTGACTCTCGCAGCAGCTCAAAACTCATTCTGCAAAAGGATAAGCTCATCGAATCGCTACGACTTGAACTCGCCGAGGCCCAGATCAAGCTGGTTGAATCCGAGAACCAAGGCGGCGGCCGCCTGCAAGAAGTCGAGCGCCTGCTCATGGAGGCTCGCATGGCCAACGCTAGGCTGATGGAAGACAACGAAAGCTATCAGCTGCTTCTCAAGGACAAGACGCTTAAGGGCGACTTTGGCCAAAGTGACTTTAGCTACATGAGCTCCAACCAGGATGCTCTCGCCGCTCTTGAAGGCAAGGCCCCTGGCGCTTCGTCGCTTGCCGATGAGCTCTCTGATGCCACCGAGGCTGAAGGCGAAGGCGACCGCCGCCTAGAGGCCGAACTCAAGTCCCTGAAAGAGTCGAACAAGGCCTTAACTCTATATATTAACAAAATCATCGAGCGCCTGTTGCAGCACCAGGACTTCGAGTCCATCCTTGACCAATCTAGCGATACCAAAGGGAACGTCAACAAGGAGTTGCCAGCCCCTCCCAGCGGCTCATCTCTTCTGCAACGTGCCAAAAGTATGGCCATGGGCCCCCCTGCCAGCAAATCAAAACCTCGCCCTTCTTCTACGGCACAGGCCAGCACAGCCACCTCTGCGCATATGGATCCGGAGCGGGCGCCCAGCATTCCTATCGGCAATCTTGGCCGCTCTACTAGTGTTCGACGGTCTCGCCCTCAGAGTGAACAGTTTGCCGGTGCTGCTAGCCTGGTCAGCCAGATGTACAAGGGCCCCGATGGACCTCTATCGCCCCCTCTTGGTAACCCTCGGAACTCGCAAGGCTTTTACTCTGGCGCCAGTGCCGCTGGTAGTGTCACATCACGCGTTCCTAGCACCAGTAGCCAAGCGCCGTCCTCGACTGGCAACTTTCCCGGCATGCGCAGCGAGACGTCAAGCATTAGCGGCGAATCTGCCGATCTCACTACGCCGCCGTCCCAGTCGCCTCCCCGCTCTATCAACGAAAAGAAGACTACCTTTGTCGGCGGCACTCCGCGCCCTCTGCGACTCGTGCAAGAGAATGCCGACGCCGTCAAGGACAAGGAGAACAAGCGCCAAAGCTGGTACACTGGCATGGCTGGTATGACTGGCTGGGGCGGCTGGGCCAAGAAGGAAGAGACGGTGTCGCAGCAAACGCCGAGCCAAACCATCGAAGAGTAAATTGGAAGAGCTGGGTTGTTATTTCCACACCCGCGTATTGCTTAACCCGCCTCTCCTGCTTTCTTCTATTATTCCCTAGCCTGACGATGAATCCGACATAAACATGCAAACAGGTTTTGCTTCCTCGCACTTGTTTTTACTCTTTCGCCCAGATCTCGGCGAATTGGCTTTCTTATTATGTTCGTTCTCTGAGAGGACGTTATCTGGGTATTTGGCGTCTGCTAGCATGTACATATTATGCGACGAATGGTTCTTTACAACGGGATAACATGAATGAGATTACACGGCATAAATGATACGCAAAGAGAGCAGGCCCAGACGAGTGCCTGGCCTGCTATTGCTGGTGGTCAAGTCTAAACCTGCTTACGAATTTTTGACGTTTTGTTATGGCACGACGAGGGGGACGTTGGATAGGGAGAACCTTGTATAAACGAAAACCAAGAAGAGAGATTATGGGGAGGACTACAGCCGGTTATCAGGATGCGATTGATTGGATTTTATTTTGCGTTGTTTTGTGTCCGCCTTTAACCTAGTTATGTGCATGAAGAAGAAGATACCTGCTGTGCTTTCACGACGATTGTACTAGTTACACCAATTGCACGACGATTGCGCGTACTTTATTGTAATTCTCAGTCGCACTTCAGGACTTATATAGACGTCCACTAGATTAATGAGACCACATACAGTTTCAACAGACTGAATAAAAAGGATGTGTAAATGCGACATCTTGACAAGTATGAGCGCTGCATAGTCAGTGAATGTAGCTGTAGAAGCGATCTAGAGGCTCGGTGGCGTCTCGCGTGGCGTCCCGCAGATCTGGTCCGGTAATGCCGGGTACCTTGACGAGGCGGTAGTGTGCTACAGAACTGAACACAAAATTGTAATATTTTGCGACGGCTCTGTTGAGGTCACTATAAAACGATGTCGCCAAGAGTGCTGGTCAAGCGTTGGAACGAGTTGACGGCGTGGTCGCTCGACGCGACTTTGTCGATATACAAGGTAAGCCCAAGACAGCCGTGTCACCGGAGGAAGCGTACGATACTTCCAAGGGTAATAAAACCATCACTACAATCGAATGCCATTACTGTTTAACGACAAGGGATGCCTGCGACAGCCGGGGGGGGATTGACTAAGGCTGCGCGTGAGGTTAGTCAGTGCTAACGCTAGCTCGTGTAAGTCGCCATAGGCAAGCGAGGCTGGGCTGTCGTTTTGACTCATTTATACTGCGGCGCTATTAGAATCGAGAATTGTGAATGTTGGCTGACCTGTATACTGTAAATGAGGAATATAGTGCAGTCACGCTGCGCTGAGGCTCTGTTTGCTCGAATACGTGCTAGTGCGAGAGAATAACATATCATCTTTGGTCAGACACGGAGAATCACCTGTCTTGAATGAATTTTATATTCGCAAATGTATCACAAGTGACATAATAACATATTTGCTGCCGTATAATGACTTGTTCGAGTACTCTGGTACATTGTCCCACATCGATATGCATCTGCCATCTAAAGCAGCTCATCTGGTTATTGACCAGGCAGACTCGAGAATCCTGTAGCAAGTCTTGGTAGTTGATTCATCTTCAAGCTCGACCTTTTTTACATGTCTACTTGTTCTCTTGCCGGCGCCGTGTTTGTGTGACCAGACCAATGGCAGCTGCAGCCCGCTACTTGCCCTGCCGCATCGGAGGACAATCTCTTCCCTTTTCCCTTTGTTCCATCCCACATTCTCATCATGCAACAAATGTAAGAAAAACCCAGCAAATTCCCCACACATCTTCAAGAGACAAGTTTTTGGCTAACCACGAGCTCCAGTCCTTACAATCCAACGTACATTAGCTGTCCTGCCTTTGGGCAGCCAAGCGCTGGCACCCAACACCAGCAGCCGCGCCCGAGGAGCCGCCAGCCCCAGGTCCCCCGGCGACGCGGTAAGACGTCCGTCACGCTGACGGCGATGACGACGACCTCGTGCGCGATGCTCCCGCCGCCGCCGGCGGTAGCGGTGCCGCCTTTGTGCGTGACGTGCCAGAGCCTGGGCATGGTGTACCGGGAAAAGGCCGTTGACAGAATCAAGACGTGCGCGCTCTGCAACGGCGCGGGGATCGTGAGGCTACTAGCCAAGAACGCCGAGGGAATCTGCTGGTACTGCTACGGCGAGGGGGAGACGAGTTACAGGGCCGTGGACGCGGGCTGGATCCAGTGTTACTGCAAACAGCAGCTGAAGAGGCGGCCGTCGCAGCCGGACACGGTCTCGAGACCGTAAAGGATTTGTGGAGGGCTGCGTGCTGAAAGAATGTGGTGGAATAGCATTTGTCAGACATTGCTTTCTTGACCTTTAATTTGTTGGGAAAGCTCTACAAGGAAACGCAGAGGCACAGTCGCACACCACATCGCGCACACGCAGAATGGTTGTGACTGTGTAGCCGATGCATAAACAGCGTATCACGGGAAGTCTCGTCACAAACAGCCTCAAGCGTACATTTTATATATAGTATAAAATTCCTCAGCGCCTTTGTCCAATTCCAGTGTGCCCGACCACTTCTTCTCAAAGAAAGCAGTGTGTGCACATTGCCTTTGGCTGTTTGTCTCTTGTTTGCTCAATCCGGTCGCTGTACAGAACTCGAAAAAGCGCTTTTCAGCTGTTCTCAACGAAAAGTATGTCCGAGGACAATCTTCCGATATGCGTGTGCAAAAGTACTGGTAATTGCGGAGTGTATCGATACCAACTGATCAGACAAAAGTCGACAGTGCGCTCTTCATTTCCTTGCTACGAATTGGGATCCGAGGACAACACTCTTCAGCATAGGACTGGCCCTGAGTCGATTGCGGAAGTGTGGCAGCGAGACTTTCCATTCCACGACTATCCTTTTGTCGGTACTTGGCCGGTAGTTGCCTCTGATTCACAGCGGTAGGCGTTGTAGCGGCGTGTGATTCCCCGTGCGTCTGCTGGGGAAATTCTAAGATGGTGATATTCCTGATCTTGATAAATGTGAATTGCCGGGCAAGAATGCTCGGCCCTCATCTGCTCCTATGCCCCTTTAGCCTGTCTGCCTCGTGGCACCAACTGTTTGCGTGTGCTGATACCACTCTAGGCAGATTTATGACGCCAAAAAACACATTACTTGAGGCAAACAAATAGACCCAGAAATTGGGTTTCCAGTCCACCCATTTAGAGTGCCGCCTTGCCTCTCGATTCAAACGGTAGCAGTACAACGATGATTCCTGCTGCAAGAAACAAAGCGCCGCTAGTATATACAGGTGCAGAGGTTTGCAGGTTCGCAAACATGACGATGATGGGCTAGAATCGAGTTAGAGACGAGCTTGAGAGAAGAATGGCATGACATGTTGTACTTACAGCCATAATGCCAAAGACACGGTTACAGATGGCAGCCAGTGCATTACCAGTGCCGCGCTGCGGGGTTGGGAAAATCTCTGGGGTATAGCCGTATAAAACAGCATACATGACATTACTGCAAAAATTGAATGCGCAGTTCCAGCCGAGAAGGGCCTCGCTCTTGGTAGCAGTGGTCGAGCAGTAGAGAAAAACACCAGTAAGCACCGTAAAGATGGACAAGGTGCCCTTGCGACCAAGTCTAGGTAGCTCAACCAAAAGACCACCAATCAAGGCGCCAGGCACACCAAGCGTAGAAATGATGAGCGTGTTGCGGTATGTAATGTAGGTGCTGCCGTCGCCAAAGTCGGCGCCACGTGAGTCCTGGATATAAGGCAAGAATGCATTGTATAGCGGAAATGCAAGACCAATCAGTGCCCAAAGGAGCATGATCAACGAGGTACTGATTGCCAAGCGGGTGGTGGAAAAGAGCGTCTTGACTTGCTTTGTATCCAGCTTCTTCAAATGTCTGCGGACAGCCGCGGCCGTATCTGTCTGAGCGACATAGTTGTCGGGTTCGCAGGCGCGCAACTCTTCAATGGTGAGGGGGCTCGTCTTTCCGTTGATGCGTGCGACCTCGTGAACGACGCGGACGGCGTCTTGGTCGCGGCCCTTGCCAATGAGATACTTGGGCGACTCGTGCAGCTTGAAGAGACAAAAGCGCGCCAGAAACATGATCATGGTCAGGCCGCCCACTGCGACGAGGAAGTAGCGCCAGCCCATGTTGTCCTTTCGGTGGCATACCGTGGCATCCTGCGGGCAGGTCAAGTTGCCCAGCAGCGGCCAAGCAATCAAGTTGGCAATGACTTGCGCGACGGCCCAATCGAGGGACAGCACCGTCAGCAGGTATTGGTGCGACTGAGGCAGGAATTCGAGAAAAATGGCCGAGTCGACGGGTAGGTTGCCGCCGACGCCAAAGGACCATAGCGAGTTGAAAACGCCAATGGCGGCGAAATTCGGGGCGCTGGCCGAGATGAGACCCCAAAATGCAGTCAGGCCGAGGGTCAGGTTGAAAGCCCATTTACGACCAAAAATGTCACAGCCAAAGCCCCAAAAGGCAGCGCCGGCGAGGAGACCGATATTTTGGGCGAGGACAAGCAGCGGCGGGCGGGTGGGCAGAAATTCGTTGGCAATTGGTTTAAGAATGAGCGAGGTGACGACGGGCCACAGGTTATCGCTTGCCCAGCCGAAGCCGACGACGACGAAGAGCTGCCATTGGTACCAACCCATGCCAATATCTTGAATCTATCATCAGAGGCGCATAAATGAGCATTGTGAACGTCTTTGTTGTGCGCGACCGTTACGAGTGTACATGTACTCGTGGTCGTGCTTGACGCTGACCATGACTTACCGCGCGATTGAGAATCTTAGCCTTGGCCTCGTACACGGGATCTAGCGAGCCTTTGGAAATGACAGTATCGTCATCGCTCAGATCGATACTGCCATAGTCTGCCTGCCTGTGGTCCACGACAGAGTCGTCGGACAATGTTTGATCACCACCCATGTTTTATATCGCCGCCCGCTCTATGACGTGGTAAGTAGAAGATCTCGTAGCTGGGCGGTTGGGGGTAAGGCCAGGTCGGGGCACGTTGAAGAAGGGGTAAATGTGAGCCAGGCACCGCTCTGGATATATAGTACTTTGCTGTATGGAATCAACTTCTGCATCGAGCTTGGCTCTTGCTTTCTGCACCCCTCTTTTTCGCACAACCAGGGAACGGCTTGACACACACGACACACCAAGAGGCCAGACGGCCAGACGAGTAGCGGCACTAGCAAGCTCGTTGTGGAGAGCTGTGAAGCGGGTGATGCGCCAGAGGACCCAGGAGAGACAATCAAAGAGTTTTGCTCGAGCAATCTTACTGAGCGGCCTGGTCTCTACGAGAACGAGATAGACTCGGACTGTTGGGCCTCACGGTGGGCGTGAACCGAGCTGGCGGGGTGGCTGTCGATTCCAAATTGCGGCTGACGCAGGCTCTCAATCAAGTCGCTGTTCGAGATTCGCTTTATTGCAGAGGTAGCTGCATGAAATTGGGAGCTTGGAAGTAGAGCTCTTGATAGAAGCTCAAGCACCCGATGATTAGAGTTGTTCAGATGATGTTGTCTAATTACAGTGCATCTATCGACCTAACTATGGCAGTCAGGCTGCAGAAAACGGGTCTGTCAACAATTTGTGGCTGACGTGCGTATTGTGGCGTCGGCCTTGATGCTACGTAAAAGTTGTTAATAACTTTAATATGGCACCACTAAATATACAAAAATCTAGTAGGAAAAAAAGTAACACTGCTATAATCTCTACTGAATCATCTATTATCGTACTAAAGAAATTACTAATTGAGCATCTAGCTAGCCTATGACGAGCCAACTTAAGACGCGCCAGCCTGTGACGAGCTGGCTGAAGACGAGGCTGTGGGCGCCAGAGCAGAGCCTGCCGGCTAGTTAGGCCGCCGAAGAAAAATGACAATGGCTTCAGAATTGCGTGAATTAGGTGGCAGATAGTACACCGCGGACGTATTTAGTGACCTCGACAGCAAGTTTGTATGAAGGAGCTGGCCTCGGCGTTACTCTGAAGGGATCTGGCCAATGAGAGAGCAGAAAACTTTGAGCCCACCGCTTGCATCGGTACGTCCTACAGTGAATTATCGTTATTGAACCAAGCCATGATCAGAAGGTCTCGTAGATGGTATCTTCTTCAAAATTTGTCTCCTGTTTCAAAGATTTCTGGAATCTCTTCATCTTCCCATCTGTTACCGAAATGTCCTCGGGCCCACCCAGGTACCAACAGCAAAAAGCTGTCGTGCACGGACCAGCTCCACGCTGAACCCTTTTTAGACTGAAATTTTGGCTCTGAAATTTTCTGACTTGTTTTCACTTCTTACCATCACCACGAATGCCACGTCTACGCTTCTTTGCTGTCGCTCTTGACGAGCTCGACTGATGCAATAATGCAGTGTGCCATCTTCCGTGATGACATTCTTTCCATACATTCTCCAACAGGTAAGTCTCAGCTTCTCCCCGAGCATCCTCTCCGTTCCGCCACGTCTGGTCTTCTATGATGAGATATGTTGTCGCCCCAGGCTTAGGAGGTTCGACAAGCTTCCAATGCCGAATGACCAAGTCAAGCCAATGACACTTGCTGAAACGACTACAATGTAGTAGTGGCTACCCTGCTCGCGTCGTCTCGTACGTTTGTCGATCTCTAGCTAACCTTCCATAACTAGGGTCCATCGTACCCTCGCCATCGATGCCCCTCGAAAACGCCCGATGAATTTTGAAATGGTAAGGACTACATTTGCGTTGATGCCGTGAACCCTTGCTATGATGATACAATCTTATATTCCATGCTAATACCGAATTACCATGTGGAGTAAAATAAGAGCTTTTCATCTTTCGACTGATTGCAAAAAACCCCTTGTCTATCTGTGTTGCCATGACATGAGTGAAACACGGCTAACAAGTCTTCTAATAGTATCCATGACCTTTTCGACGCATCTGCTCCTACTCTTGGTAGGCAGCCAATTCAGGTGAGTTCCAACTGTCCCATGTTAGCCAGTTTCGTCGACTGTGATTTTCTGTACCCTACCCTGTAAATTTGCCGCTGAGCTCCTTGGACGGAGAGGCCACAAACCGTGCAATGACGTTGCCAGGCTGCTCCGGCCTCAACAGCCCTCCAGTCTCCTTGGCCCGCACGAATGTGTCATAGACGGCCTTGTCCATGGTGTCGGAGCCCGTATCCCGGATGAGCTGTTGCATGTCGGTGTCGACGCGACCGGGCTGGATGGCAATGCTCGTAATGTCCTTTTCTTCAGCGGCCAAATGGCTCGACAGCGAGTTGATTGCCGCCTTGGACGACCCGTAGCCGCCCCAAGCCTGGTATGTTTTGACGGCGGCGCCAGAGGAAACCCAGACAATGCAGCCTTTGCTCTTGCGTAGTTGAGGAAGTGCCGCTTTGGCCTATGAAGTGGTCAGCCTGTACATGATGGCGCCTGTTTTTGGACCTACTATGGCAAAGCAGCTAACGACGTTGATCTCGTACATGCTTCTAAAGTTCTCCACGCTCATGTCGGCCAGCTTCTTGTTCTCAAGGACGCCGTGGTTGATGACGACGCCGTCGATGCGGCCAAACTTGGCGACAGCTACCTCGGCCAGCCTCGTGGCGATCTAGTCGGTAGGATTATTAGCCTCGGGACACTTGCTTCTGATTCCGTCTTCACGTTTTGTCAAGAAGAAACACACCGTAGGATCCGCCATGTCGCCCGCCAAGTATTCCACCTGGCCCGGATGCGCTGCCTGCACGCGCTTCAGCAGGTCTCCCGAGCGCGCCGTCAGCACCACCTTGTGCTGGTGTCCGAGGAGGTGCCGCGTGACGGCGGCGCCAATGCCCTTGCTGGCGCCGGTGACGATGAAGACTTTGGACATGTTTTTTAAAATGGTCTGTTGGTGCCAGGTTCACCGTTTTTCGCGCCCCTCTGATTTGAACCAATTGTGGGGTGGATTCGGACTTTTAGTTTGTATCACGGCTACAACAACGGCACGGCAGGCATCATCTGATACAGGTGGAAAACAGTCTATCATGGTTCTTTCAGAGTTGTATTACATGCACGTGTTATTTCATCATTATCGATGCCAGCATTTCATATCTGTATCTGCTAGTATGCCGTGGTTATAAGAGCTCGGCCCTCAACGCCGCAATGTCCTCCGCGCTCGCCATACAGCACCCGCCAACAACAATCTGCCTCCAGCGGCCTCGTCTCTTGGTCGCTCTCACCACCTCTGCGAGTTGCTCCGCCCACGGGCCCCTCTCCGCTGCGCCCTCTTGCTCCTTGGACTCCCACGTCTGCGTCACAGCGTTGTACACCTCGCCATTCGTCCCGTCCGGGTACAGCACCAGCGCCGGCCACGCCTCTGTCGCCATTCCTTGTTCCCTCCTCATCTTATCCACCGCCGCTTCGTATTTCCGCAGTAGCGCGTCGACCTTGTGCACCTTTGTGCAGTTGATGCCCACGCCCCACGCCGGCGGCGCCGGCGCCGGATCCAGCATCGCGCGCACCGCCGCCTCGACGCTGCTGCCGTCGGGCAGACACCCGTCGTCGCCGGGAAACAGGCACGACACCCAGCACGGCAGGGCGGCGAGCGGTCCGGAAGAAGCCGCCGCCAGCGCGCGACGCATCGCGACAATCTCGTCGACGCGAGGCACCGTCTCCAGCGCCACGAACCCGATACGGCGGCCCTCGTCGCAGCCCTCCACCGCCGCCGCGAAGAGAGCCAGACGGTCGCGGTGCCACGCGTACAGCGCCTCCTCGCTGCTGTGCGCGTCGTCGTACGCGCCGCTGTACTCTTGACTGGGCGTCATGCACGCGCCGTACGGGCCCACGCTGAGCGCGATGCGTCCTGCCGGGGCGGCGCGGTGGGCGATGCGCACCGCCTCGCGGATGTAGTGCGGGATGCGCGCGCGCGGGATACCGTCGGGGTGTTGGGCTGAGCTGCGGGTGTGCGCGAAGCCGGCGACGGAGACTTGGTACGTTGCGGTGAGGAGCACGTCGACGGGCACGCGGCCAAAGTCGGCCTGGCACCGCTCGAGGCGCGCCGGGTCGGAGACGAGCAGGTCCGAGGACCAGAGCGGCGTGCGCTGGTCAAATTTGCAGCTATATCTTTGCTCCAGGGACGTGCCGAGGCCGCCGTCCATTATGAGGACAGGGCAATCCATGGCTGCAACCCGAAAGAGGCAAGAATTCCTTTTTCACGCCGTGGTTGGAGTGTGTAAAAGACGGACGGTAGTTGAAGGATTGGACTTTGGCATTGGCGGCGGATGTGTAGCAGCTCGCGCGCCCTACAAGCCCGATCTGTAAAAGTCGGAGGGGCTACGAGAGCCACCGGCCCCGTATTCGCTCCATCAACTGAACCTACGAAATTAGTAAAGATGCCTCGGAAAAAAAAGCAGAATGAGGAAGAGCAATTGTTATTGTTCAGTACATGCGACCCCTCTGGAGAACCACCAGTGTTTCAGTACGAGTACAAGCGAAAAGCTATACAAAGCCAAGCGAGGCTACATGATATGCCAAAGTTCCTTGGTATCACCAGCAAAAATGCTATCCTGACCAGAACAAAAAAAAAGCGACAAGAATACCCGAAAGACGGCTAATCAAAGCATGAGAAGTGTGTAGGGATACACAGCAAAGCAGAGGAAAGAAGCAAAAATGGCCAAGCGATCCAGGGTATGCGGGTTTCTCGCCGCCGCTTTTTCTCTTCTGAGCAAGACTTGTATATGAAAGTAGAAGAGAAGATAGGAGCTGATACAAATTTTCAGATGCGTTTTAGTACTGTCTTGTTGATTCGTTGATTTCGTGAAGAAGCAAGTACGTTATCGAGCTGTGCGTGAGATGGGTTGACGATATCTTTTTTTGTTTATCGGCCAGACTTGGCCAAGGTGAATTTCGTTCCGGGAGGATGTTGATCCTCATTAAATTTACAATAGGGATGCGTGCAGACGCCATCTCTGATACTCGGGCACTGTACACAATGTTAGCCATCCAGTCAAGCGGTTTTGGCAGTAGAGAAACCCACGTGGTGTCCGTATATGCACTCCCAGTTCTCGCAGTCCTGACCGTGCGTGCACGGATTTTGCCGCGCCAGGACGGCAATGGCATTGATCTCCTCGGCGTTGGGCTTGTAGACGTGCACAAAGTTGCAGCCGTCGCCCTTGGCGCAGGGCCCGCGGAGGAAATGGTTGTTGCAGAGCTTGTCCGTGTCCTTGCGCTTCTTGACGGCATCCATGACGGCAACGTTGACGATGATGGGCTCGTCAAGGCCGCGCGCGCCGGGGTGCCAGTCAGGTTGCTGGGGCGGAATCTTTTGGTACTGGGGCGAGGACGGGGACGACGGCGAGGGGATGTTGGTGGTGGTGGTGGTGGTGGTGGTGGTGCCGCCGTGGGGGCTGGTTCTGGGGGGCCGCGGGCTGGGCTTGTTGGGCGCGAGGGGAATGCTCATTGTCGGCGGCGGCGTGCCGTTGGTAATGGCATGGGCGTACGAAAACGTCGACGAGTTGGCTCCGCCGCCGCTGGAGGCGACGCTGCCGGAGGGGCTCGCGGTGCGGCCGACGGCGGCGGAGACGGCGTGCACCGGGATGCGCTCGACAGGCTTGTCAGCGCGAAATAGATCCCGGTCGAGACGGGTCGTATTGGCGCCGGTCGCCTTGAGGTCCGCGGCGAGGGCGACGCCGCCTTCAATGATGCTGATGCGGTCGCGAGCCGCGGGCTCGACGCGGAACAGGTCCTCGAGGAAGCCAGAGTAGCCGCCCTCCGGAGCGACACCGAGGAGAATTTGGCGGCAATTTTGGTTTCGCAGGTGCCAGCGGGTGTTTTCTTATTAGACACATGTTAGCAAAGCATGCTGGACAATTGTGGCATGCACGACAAAGGCCGGGTATGTGGACGAACCGCGAATCTTGGGCTCGGCGCGCCGCTCCTTGCCGCTGCCAACGTCGACAAAGTCAAAGGCGGCGTGGCCCTGGGTGAAACCGATGGCAAAGTCGCGCAGGTCGTGGCCGCGAAAGGAGCGAGCGAGACTGGCCCAGTCGGCCACCACCTTGGCTACGATTTGCGTGTCTTTGCTCTTGTCGGTCCACTGCCGGGCGACGGAGCTGCGCAAGGCATTGGCCGCCTTTTTGCCGCCCTCGACGCCCTGTCGTATCCAAGCATCTTGAAACTGCCAGTACTGTCAGTCTTTTCGTTGTTGTCCTCGTTGTAGCAGGTACCGGGGGGCTTACTAGTAGGCCGTCTCCGTCAATCAAGATTACAATATATGGATTTCGCGTCTGTGCAAATGCCCGTGTTAGAGCCCAATATCTCTGCCGTACCGTAGGCGATCAATGCTCTGGCACGTCACACAAAACGATGGCACTGCATCGCTGCCCAAGTGGGCTCAACGATCACCGTCACCACCACTGCCACACCCACCTTGTATGTGTCATTTTCCTTATATAGAGAGAGCATCTCGGATTCGGTATGCGATAGTTTCTGCTGGAGCTCGCGGCGCGAGGCGTTTGCGTCGGCGAGGTCGATCTGGCAGCTGCGCAGCTCGCCTTGGAGGCGGCCCGTCTCCTGGTCTAGGGCACGCTCAAGGCCCTGGCAGTATAATAGAATATCCTAGGTACAGGGTCAAAAGAGGTTTGTGCGTCAGTCGGGCCACTCTGTTGTCCACGATACCATCGCCCAACTTCCCCAACCATGGGCCGTTTGCATACCTCGATGAGTTTATCTGTGGAATCTCGGACGTGCATCAAGTCATTATAGCGGTGGACAAACGCAACGATGTTGTCCTGGCTCGGGGCCGGTTTGGATGGTAACGCTTTTGACATTTTTTTTTCTTTTTTTTTGCGCTTGTAGGTATATGATGGTTCGTATGGGTGAGTCGTGTGCGTCCGTGCGAGGTGCGCTCGGTATTTATCAAAATAATATCAAATCGGGACAAGTTGTAGAAAGCAGTAAAGACTTTTCGGTCTTTGGCTTGGGTGGTTCGTCTGGGGGTCGGCTGAAGAGCAGAGAGAGAAAGAGAGGAAATCTGAGCCGCAGGTGAGGCTGGCGAGATCAATTAACCCGTCAGAAACAGCCAGCACATGAAAGCTGCAGGGCGTAATTTCTGTTGCAGGTTTTTTGTGTTAAGCGCCGTGCCTGAAATCGCCAATCACGAGGGCTCAAGGTGACTTGTGGTTTTTTCTCCTACCTTTTTTTTTTCCAGCAGTCGAATCGATTTAGCGCGATTCTGCCCCAGAAAAGCGAACAAGAGAGTTGAAGAATTGGTCCAATTCACTTAAATGCCCCAGTTTATTTTTGCCCTTGCAACGACGGCGACAATGAATAATAACCTGACTGACAAGCTGCGTTGGTGTGTGAAACGGGCCCGTTGATGAAAGTACCGGTCAACTCTTACCTCTGCCGAATTGTAGGATGGCAAGGTCTCGGGCAGGGCATTATCTCGCTCTGCTTGGAGAGAAATAAGGTAAATTTTAGTTAGTCTCCCAGACACACGTGCATGGCTGGCAAAGTCGCAACACCCTCCTGTTACCCTCAGCGCTAAACACGCTCAACGGCTCTCTTACTCTTTGTCCTGTTCCAGTTCCACGATTGTGACTTGTCAACGGCGAACAACTCCCTTTCACCATGCTAGCCCCGGAGCTTTGTGGCGTTTGTCTGATTCTACATTGTTTCACCTCTCCACGTCAGTTTGCCAATCAGCTGGCCCCCAATTAAATTGGCAACCAGCGTTAAGCGATGCATAATCCACCACTATGAAATGGTCGGCGTGTGGCACGTGTATCCGTATTTATTATTATGAAAGAGGCAAGAATCGCCCCGCCAATGCAACATGCCATACTTGGTCAATTCACATTGTCCTATGCCGCTATGCGGCGCCAACGTTCATTGTACAATGGGCATAAAGGTGGCGGCTGAATGACAGGACATGCTTCCACGGACCAGTTGTGGTCTTGCATATTTCTTTCTTAGGCCTTCATTCTTTGCATCACTCTCTTTTTAGCAAATCGCTGCTTGTTTGCCAGAGACCGTTCTATGCCGGTCTGATTATTAGTTTGCACCGGCAGGTATTTGTGCAGGCGCTATATCATGCGTGGACTGTGCCATCCACAAACCTCTCGATGCGTAGTGCCCTGTGCTCTACAATCTTCTTCAAGTCTGCGTCCAATCTGCATCATTCATGTTCCCTTTGACATCAAAATATGCTTGTAAGCCTCGTCTACATGGTATCTACTTCTGCTGCCGTAACGCGCTTCATAGTCATTCCACCTCACCCCCCAAAACCATTCTATATCTTGCCGTAACTACAAGCTCAACCCGTAAACTCTGGGTTAAACTGATTCATAAACTGCCAAAACGTATTGTCCACCGCAAAGTCTCCGTCAAACTGGCACGACATGCCGAACCCGTCACCCGGCGCTTGCTGCTGCTGCTGTGCACCGATCATGTCCATTGCGCAGCCTGCCATGTCCGCCTCACCGTACTTGGCCACCAGGTCGTTGAAGAGCAGATCCGACGTGGGGTACATGGGCGCCAACGAGGACAGACTCTCTTCGGGAAGCGACCACGCGTTCACGTCGTTGGCCCACGATTCCGCCGCGCTGTTCTCGTCGCTCATCGAGATGCCCAGCGACAGACCATTCGTCGACGTGTTGCTGCTCACGGCCAAGCCTGTTCGGTTGCCGTCTGGCGTCTGGTCTGGCGGCGTCGTCTGATCCAGCGGCGCCTCTGCCTCGGGGCTCGGCCCGGGCACCGAGCTGCCAACAGCTTTGATGAAGCGCGCCTGAATGGCATTGAGAACGCCCTGCGCGGCGCGCGCCACCGCATTGTGCTCGCGAATCGCCTCAAATTTGGCAATTGTCCAGTGGAACCGCCGCACCGCGCTGTCGCGCAGCGCGGGATTCTCGCGCGGGAACAGGATAAAGATGCTCGCGACGACGACGACGGCGTCAAAGCTTCCAAAGAAGAGGTGGAAGCCACGCCACTGAACCAGCGACAGCCTGTCAAACGTCTGGCGCTGGATGCCGAGCATGTCGACGGCCGCGCGCAGCGCCGCCTCGCGGCTCGCGCGCCGGTGAAAGATGTAGGGCCGGTGCAGCGCCATGACGCCAAAGTAGTGCAGCTGCTCCATGTACAACCGTGTTTGATGGATCCAGGGCGCGCATGCGGGGTGCTCGTCCCAGCGGCGGTCCGGATTGGCGAGGCGAAACGCGGCGGGCATATCCGAGTGGACGGTGCGCATAATTTGGTGCACGTGGTCGACTTTGGAGAAGTCCTTGGGGTGCGAGCCGTCGGGCTCGAGGTCGAGGACGAGCCGCAGCGGTTCGACCAGCCTGAAGAGGAGGAGTTGGCGGGTGATGAGCGTGGGCGGCTCAACGGCATCGTCGCGCGGCTCGACCGGCATCTTGGAGCAGTCAGGAGGCGTCGACGCGTCGATCGGCAGCGAGGGGAGCCCGTGGGACCAGACGACGCTGCCCGGACGGCCTAGGAAGACGGCCATGTTGGCGTCCCTGCGCAGCACCGGTTAGTTCAATGAAGAGGGGAGACGGGAAAAGGTCACTTACCAAGTCACTAGCATCATGTACATTTTCCTTCTATGCAATATACGCCACTGGTTCTTCAATTTACTCTCTACGCTCGAGTCTTCGGGTTTCGGATCTAGAGCATCGCGGTGCATGCCCAGTTCTTGAGCATCTCGAATCGCCGCCGCAATGCCATGCCACTATTCGACGTCAGTTCCAGCCGCAAGAGATTGATAAAAAACCATGGACTGCACTTACACACTCAATTACATGAGCCGTATATTTCTGAAATAGTGCTCGTATAAACTGCGCCTGCACTGTAACCTCGTCCAGCGCACTCTTGCCGAACAAATTCACAATCGCCGCACCCGAATCGCTATAATCCGTCGCCAGGTTCTCAAACGTCATGCCGCCCGCGTACTTGAGCGCGTCAAAGACGGGACTTGGCGTGCCCGGCGGTAGTAGCAGCAGTGCCGTGGCGAGAATTTGGAACAGCAGCGCGGGGAAGAAGCGCATCCGCGGCAGCAATCGCTCGGGCGTCGATAGCAGCGCAAACGGTAGCCGGTTCCACTCGTCGAGCTGCTCGAAGAAGATGCTCTGGTCGAGAAAATTATACGGGTGGTGCAGGTCCTTAAAGTACATGCCGACCAGCCGGTCCACGTACGTTTTGGCGGGGAGTTGCCGCACTAGGCTCTTGTATTTTTCGCGGATCGGAGCCAGCTCACTCTCCGCGGCGGCGGCTTGATGATGGGATGGTGATGCGCGACCGCCGTTGTCGGGCTGCTGGTCGGCGGTTTCAATGGTGCGTAGGAGGCTCAGCGTCGAGGGCCGCGTTTGCGAGTAGCCCAGCGCCGCAGCCATGGCCGACAGCGTCGGGTCGTCACCGGTACTGTGGCTGCGATCGGTGGCCTGCTGGCTGGGCGAAGTGCGCGCTGTGGTATGCGATCCGTTAGACGAGGTTACCGATGCGTTGCCAACTTCCTTGAGGCTCTTTGATGTCGGTGCGGCGGCCTCGTAGGCGCAGCTCGCTTCTCGATTGCGGGCGATGCAGTTTCCGCATGGTAGTTCTCTATCGCACTGAATGAATTTCCACAGGCAGGAAAATTAGCAAGACGTAATGCAAGCTGGAAAGAAATCTTGAAAGCGCCGGGCATGTCTTTGCTGTACCTTTTGCTTGCGCCGGTGGCATTCAAAGCAAGAAATGACGACTCGTCTCCTCTTTCTCGTTGGCGGGCGCGACTCGACCATTAATCCAATCATATCGGCCATGGTGGGAGGTTCCCCGTACAAAGTCAATTCGTGGTGATGCACGTGCAACAATGTATGTCGAATTATCACAAGACCAAATCCAATCTCTCGAGAAGAACCGCTGTGAAGACGAAATAATGCGCAGACAGACCAAGCGACTCAAACACTCTAGTGGTGGGCTATCGCGAACGGCCAGCTGGTATTGCACTACGAGACGACTTCCCTACGTCGCTGGCGAGGGAGGGGGGTGAGATGATGGAGCGAAAGAGACGAGAATTGATTATTGCAAAGAAAAATTAACTCTATCTGTATTATTGCATTATTAATGACGTGACTCGACGATTGCATCTCAAAAAGGCTGGATCTGTGTACAGCCGTTAACTCCGCGTGTTGGGTGGGGCGGGAGAACTGCCGCTGGGCCCAAGCTGATGGCCAAGACTCTTATTATAAAGTTTGATGAAGCAAAAGAGGTTCCGAATATATGGCAAGGCAACCAATGAGCGTGCGAGGATCACTTTGAATACAACCGTTCAATCATATCTCTCAATTTACTCATTCTACTCAGTAAACGAATCATCATGATGCTTTGTCGTTCAATGCTTCATGCCTGGGCGACGACGTCTTCCATCTTTCATGTACAAGGAGGAAGCGAAACAAGACAAAGCTCAAAACTCGTATATAGCCCATCAAGGCAAGTCATTCAAGACCATGTCGTTAATATGAAAGCAGCCCAACAAGTATAACCAAACCAAGCAAAGTATATGCAAATCAAAGATGACGTGATGCAATCACCGCACTCTTTCTGTGTATGCTTTCCACGCAGCCGACCTATATCGTTCAGCCTCCTCAAAAGGATCGTTGGACTTGATAATGCCTCGGCCGACAATGGCAATGTCGGAGCCAGCAACACCGATGATGCTTGCGGGGGTATTGTATTGCTGGCCCTTGCCGTCGCCCTGGAGTGTGCCATCG
This sequence comes from Beauveria asiatica, assembly GCA_038367545.1. Taxonomy (NCBI): domain Eukaryota; kingdom Fungi; phylum Ascomycota; class Sordariomycetes; order Hypocreales; family Cordycipitaceae; genus Beauveria; species Beauveria asiatica. The sequence goes on along the minus strand of JAAHCF010000036.1, from coordinate 32,722 downwards.
GAGTCGCCTGCGGGTGGCAATTGGCAGCCGGGTGTCATGTGCACAAAAACATCGTCGTCTTGCGTGTTTAGAGCCTCTTGCGACACAAAACCCATGACAAAGTTCTTGTGCTCGCGAGCAGCCTCGACGCAGGCTTGTGTGTACTCCTTGTTCATAAAGTTGCCCTGGCTCGACATTTGCGCTAGGATGAGCAGACCACGCTCCAGCGGGGCCTCCTCGATGCCAGGAAACAGCACCTCATCGTTTTCGCTGATGCCCTTATTCATGCGGGGTGATAGAGCGGATTCGTATTTTTGTGTAACAGTGGTGACGGAAACAATGCTCCCTTTGCGACCATCTTCCCGTTGAGGCACAGGGGGGGGATCTTGGGTGGCGGGGGCGACATTCTTTCCCTCGTCCTCATGCTCAAACTGTTCCGTGGTGGGGGTACCAACGGTGACCGATGTTCGCACTTCACAGGGGTAGCGCTCAAGCCACCTGGAGGCAGCATTGGCCAGCGAAGTGACGGACGCCTTGCCGGGGACCATGTTGACATTGACAATGTGAGCCCATTCAATGATGCGTGCGGAGCCACTGGTGTACTGCAGTTCGACAGTATTGCCAATATCTCCAAACTTGCGATCCTCAAAGATGAGGAAGCCATGTCGGCGCGCCAGAGCAGCGAGCTTGGCACCGGTACCGTGCTCAGGGTGAAAGTCCCAACCCGAAACCATGTCATGATGGGTTTTAAGGACAACAATAGCGGGACCAATCTTGTCGGCAAAGTAGAGAAGCTCGCGGGCGGTGGCGACATCAGCACTCAGGCAGAGATTTGAGGCTTTGAGATCCATCAACTTGAAGAGGTAGGCATTGAGAGGATGAGTGGCCGTGGCAGCCCTCGAGGCGTACGTGGCCTTGAGAGTGGGATGAGGCATGTCTGCAAAGATTGAGGCAATGCCGAGCCAATGTTGATTGCTGATAAAATGAGCCGGGTCAATGTCGAGTCGAGAGATCTATCCGTATCTGTGGCTGAGTCGCAGCAGAGTGAATGGACGAGGCGCTGAGGTGAGATTTGGACTGTGAGGCCAGTGGAGCAAGGCTGTGTCAGAACAAGGGACGATGAATCGGGCAACCAGGTCTGCCAAGGCTACTGAATGCTGCCGATGCACAGAGTAGAACAAGTCCGAGAGAGTAAAACGCGGGCAAAGTAAATAGAAGAGACGACAAGGTGATGGCAGGAAGCGAGCCTCAAAGGATAGAGTTCCGGCCAGGCGCAGCGGGCGTTTTTTTTTTCGACGACTTTTGTTGGTCTTAGCGAGTGGGCCTAGATATAATTGAGAGAAACTGGGGGCAAGAGGCAAACCGGGGTTAGTCCAGGGACCAAGATGCCAGGCCAAGCTGGGGTATCGTAGGACCAGACGGAGAGCAAAAAACGAAACAAGGCTGGTGGTGATGGTGTCACAAAAATGCGAGGCTTCTGTCCACTGAGGCGTCTTTTTTCTTCGGTCTGGACAATGAAAAGCAACGCGGCTAATTAAGATGGTACGAGGCGCGCACAAAAAGTGGATGAAAAACGAGCCGTGGAGGGGTTACCGTGGAGGGGTCGCGGTGTTGCAGGCCGGTGTAAGGATCGAGCAGATGTGAGCCCTGGTGGAATCTGGTCAAACCTCGTTTATTTAATGAACGGTAGGCTACCGGAGGGATGCCGGAGTTGATGGTGTCTTGAGAATAGTGCGGATAGCAGGCAGACAAACAGCGGCAAACAGCGTTGGAGCTGGGTTGACGGGATCGATCAAAGTGCAAGTCGGGCGTTGCAGGGCAGATGAGTTTTTTGTGGCACCGGTGAGGAGTGGCAATGGCAAATTAACAATTTAGAAAGCAAAGGAAAAACGAGAAAAAAGAAAGAACAGGGTGACGAGCGTCGCAAAAAAGAAAAGGTATTATTGATAAATTGTAGATGGTCAAGCTAGGAGGTAGGTAGATGGTACAAGGGATATGGGAGCCTACCTACCTAGGTAGGTACCTAGGTAGGTAGGTATCCGTACTCCCTACCTACGGATTACTGTAACTAATAACGACGTAAACTGGTAGGCGCAGCTGCGGGTTGATCAGTGAGGTTGTGCCAACCATAACCCAGGACCCACCTTTATTGACTGCGAAGAGGGCAAGCCTTGACCCCAGACTCTCGGTCAAGAAAAGAGTCAACAAGAACTGGAAAAAATATTTCCTCCCCTCCACAGTCGGCCAATGTCCGGTTCCTACTTGCGCCTGTCTAATTAGCTCAGCACAGTCTGTTATAATCTGGACCTTGCAGGGCAGACGACTGGGCAGGTCGAACCAGCCGCCTGGCGCCCCACCAGGGTACCCGGCCTAGCGTGCTGGGCCAGCCCGGGCCAGGCCCTGGCGTTGTTCAGGCCTTGAACTCCACCGTGCGCCACCTTGAACGCCTCACCACTTCAGAGGCTGCTTCCTGATGTCGTCTGTACCTGGCAGCTGGCAGTTCGACTCCGAGTCGTCTGCTGCATGCTGCAGATCCCATCTTGTCCTGGCTCAGTGTTGCATTATTCTGGACCCCTCTCTGTCACAGTGCTTGTCTTCTTACCCTTATTCATCCCTTGATACTTGAATTTAGCCAATGTGCCAAGAACGACCACTGCCCGTTCGGCGGGACGGCACCTTGTGCCGCCCGCCGCTGTCGCCTCACCCTGACAATAAACTCGACACTCGGAAAACGATTCCAACCACGAACCATTGGCCAAACTCGATCCATTTCCATACACACAAATGATGACAGGTTTGCCCGCTATCGATCGGTGCAACTTGCGGCCAATCACCGTGACTTCACACACTCGTACGCCACCAACGAACTCAACTTTGCTGATCGATCGGTTCTGCCGCCTCTGCGATATAGCTGCACATGCCAATGCAGCAAGGCCTACAGGAGCTTGCGCGATTAAATTACAGTCTGTCAGCCTTCAGGTTGCCCGCCGTCCTTGTGTCTGGTGTAGTTCAGATCTCAATCGATGCACACACCATGACAGAGACTTGCCGTCGGCCTCTCTACTGACTGAAGTCCTGACAGCGTCGGAGTCATGGCCTTGGTGGGCTGGCATGACTGTTAACGCTAATAATCCCGGAGCCAGTCGCTGCTGCACCATCTCAACGCTACCGTATGGTCTGTCCGCTAATCGAAGCCGCCCAATATAAGTTGCAGTTTCCATTTCGACACCGGAGCCTCCTTGCTTCCGTACTCCCCATAGTCCCGTCGCATCGCACAAGATGGCGGTTTTATACCGACTTTTTTTCGACGAGCCTCTCTGCCACCCAATTTGATGGACGTAGTCATTGCTTCTGACGCCAAAGCAGTGTAACAGTCTCGGAACACCACATAACGCACTGGCGCACCTCTAGTTTCCTGTATAGTGTTCCGGACCTGACGGCTCTCCTTCCGCATTGCTGCACCTTTTCCTTTTCCTAAAATGGGGCAGGGATACGCAACACTGTTATTATTAGTGTAAGCCCATGGCATAATATTGCCTAAACGCTTCATGCCTAAATGGCCTCTCTGAACACAGTGACCATTGTTGCCAAAGTCAGGAAATGCTGGCTGAGCTTTACGAGTAGCGATTCTAATCCGACGCCCACAATATCTTCGACGTCCGGTGAAACAAGTGTCCGTCAACTCGAGCTACGGTCATTTTCAGGCAAAGACGTAAACCAAGATTTACCCGTGTTGCATTACAATATTGCGGCAGCGTGTGACACCTCAGGTGTAAGCTGAGACATTGCTAATGTCTGCCAGTGTCGCCTGTGAGCCGGGCCTAAAAATAGTATGCCCGAAATGTCTTGCGGCTTCGAATAGTACATCGCGGCAAGCGGCGATGAATAGATTTACATGTCGTGATATGGACGGGCCGGCAATGGACAAACTCCCTTCCGGCGCAGCCTCAAATATGACGGCATCAACTGCTGTGCCATGTCAACGCATCGGCACTGCAGTCCTGAGACCTTTCCGAGCGGAGAATACGGCTACAGGCATCACATGATATGGTAGCCTTGGTATGTCGGGCCTACAAATATGAAGCTAGGGAATGGAAAGAGCGGTGTACCAGCAGGATGTCCCTGTAATCCACGGCTTGACATTGATTGCATTATACAAACTGTCTGGCACTTAAAGAGATAGAAAATTGAAAAGTCATTAATCTGTACATGAGCTCGGACTGTCGAATAAAAGCTAGAAAATTACAAGCCACTAATCTGTACATGAGCTCGGGCTGTCGGTGCGACGTATGATCGTGTCATCAGTGCACGGAATGACTATGTTGTCATTAGTTCAAGCAGGCTCAACGTCCCCGCAACAACCGTCGTCAGGCAGTAAGCCCTTCTTGATCAAGAAGTCTATGAGTGGCCTCCAGTTCCGCAAGAGCCCTTCTGCCAGGTTTAGTTGCTTCTTGGTGGATTCTACCTGCGCTTCGACTTCGGCCATCTGGCGCTCTAGTTCGGCCAGTTCGGCAATGCGTTCTCTCGCTGTTCGAACTGGTCTGCCTTGACGCGAAAGCTCGAATTCTTCCTTCAAGGTCAAAGCTCTGTCTGCGATGCGGCGTTGGAATTGAGCCAAGTCAGCAACCTTTTTCTTGAAGTGAAGTCTATCTTGAAAAGCTGTCTTGGCGTCGCTGATATTCTTGGCGTGGTAGGGCTCGGAACAGAAAACACTTTGTTTGATCGCTGAGAGCACGGAAACACCCACATTGGATAGTTTGCCTTCAGGTTCAGTTGCATTAAAACCATCCAAGGCAACCAATGAGCTTGCGAATGCTGAGATCATTCGCTCAGCTACTGGAAAGTAGTCATTATCCCAAACACGCAAGACAGGCTTGACAACCAAATCCGCATCGTATTGGCAGTACGCCATGGCCGTGACAGTGAGTCCTAGAAGCTTGTTGATACGAGTCACGTTTGATGGCTGATAATCAGCTGTGCAATTCCTCAGATCAGTAGAGAAACCGATATACAGCGGACTCTGGACCATTACTGTAGTGCTATCGGGGTCCACGGCCAGTGAAGCATTGGCGCGAAGTTGCAGCCTTTCAGCAAGAATTCTGACTCTTGCAGCATCAGCGGGGTTCGTGATGAATTGCAAGGTTGAATATATGGAAATGCGAGTCCTTTGCATAATCCTGTCTTCCATCCTTTGTGCCAGCTCGATCTTGTCTTGCTGCTCTGGCGTTTTTGGATCTGGGGCTTGCAAGCAATCCCAGCCGTCTGCGTATTTTGCAATCGTGTCCGCGACCGTGAGAAGCTCGCGACCGCGTAAGAATTTGCCTCTTCGGCCTCTTACTGCGAGTCCAACTGCGTAAACGCCAGGGCCATCACAATCTGGCCACGTGCTCCTTGGTAGCACCTGGGCGTCATGAGCGATTGTGCCCAGAAGTAGAGACTCAATAACTACGGGATTCATCGCCACGGTTAGCTTTGGAATAATATAGCCTTTTAGCATATCCCTCTCAAAGCAGTCAATCGTAGCGTTGGCTTTCATTTTCCCGAGTTCGAGTCGCTTTTGCACATCGGGTTCGCGTAGATTTCGGGCCAGCTCGCCAACGGAGCATAACAAGTGAATAATGCTCTTCCCTTTTCTGTACACTTGAAGCAGCTTGGTAGAGACATTCTCAAGAGGGGCTTCTGCAGAACCGACTTCGATTGTCATATTGTCGTCGTAGTGGCTGTAGATGCAGATGTAGTGCAAACAGAAGTCTGTACACAGAGCCGTTTGCAAAAGAAGAAAAGTGAACGTTAAGTGGGTATCAGTTGTGGTGCATTGTACGACGTAGTTTTTGGGGCTCATCGTGTAGGACTTGCTCGTTTGCAAACACCTTTCAATTCCAACTGCAACATAACTTATAACGAAACTGGAATTATTACATGCACCTTATGATTCTTTGGATCAACAGAGAATACACAAGACACAAAGATAAGTACAATATCTCAGAGGACAAAGGGCGACCTGCGAGTGGCAGGGGAAAATAACCTCAGCACGGAGAGAGTCTTGACGGTCAGAGATACCTGGCCGATATTTGCTGGCGAAAGACCCGTGGCCTCATCAGGTCTATGCTGTATGCTAGTTCTGATCAAGAAAATCTACAGCTTTGCCAGCGACTTCTGGAATCTTGATGACGAGGTCAATCAGAAAAGGGAGCAGAAAAACGCGTTTCTGGCCCTGGCATGGGAAGATCTGTCGAGCACCGAACCTGGAGCTGTGACAGATATCGTGAATCGAATCTGGGGAACCGAAATATATCGTGTCTCCCTTTCCGATCTTACGTTTAGAAACATTGTCAGCTCTCCGACCATGTGCGAAACACTGTGGTCTGACGGGTGGCTTCGCCCATTTGCAACGTCGTGTTGGCGACACAACCCTGTTGGCGCTTCCGGTGATATTCAGCCATGGCGCAAAGTTGACGAAGACGCGCCAAATGTGGCGCGAGACTTTGTAAAGGAGAGATGCTCTGCCACACCAGAAACCTTTCGGTTTGATGCAACTCCAGAAATGGACCTTAGCGAAGCTGTTGAGGCCCGATTTGGCTGCTGGCGGATTGGCGATCTGCAAATTGTCATTCGCAAAACTGGGTCTTTTTTCTTTTTTGCCACGTTCGATGTCAAGAATGTCGCCCAGGACCGCGTCTTGCACTTTGAGCAGATACGAAGTTTTGCGTTTCGCGTTCCACGGTTTGACGCGAAAGATGACTTGCCGGCTTCTCCTGAGGTTTACAACCTGGCTGCCATTGTCTTTCAAAGACAGCAGCCGACGGACATCGACAGCATCCGCGTATACGAGTCTACCGGAATGCCTCGAGTTCCTATCGGGCTTGAGAACGTATATGCTTGGCCATCTGTGTGCGTATCTCAATTGCGAAATGGCGAATCCTTCTTCGCGCTGTACGCGATAAGTATGAGCGGGCCACCTGAAATTGACCCAAGTTACCCGGAAGATGCGCGGGATCTGAAGCCGGCGACAGAACTTCGCTCATTCGAAAACGCGAAGAGAGCACTTTACGAAGAAGAGAACAAGGCGTAGGCGTCGCTAAGTGTTACTCAATTGAAGTGGTCAAACGTGTCCTTGCACCACATTTTGAATCTGTTACTGTTTATGCAACATACAAAGGGCTGTTAGAAGGACTTCAGGCATAGAGCGCAAGCTGAGTAGCTGGACAAGTAGCTTTAAATGATATGATGTATTGCATGTCGCTGATGGCGTTGCTTTTTGCTCCGTTGCAATATTGTAAGCACTTGTTGATTATGGATTCCTTTTTGTGAATTGATTGGCGCATTGTGGCGATTTCTACTGATAGAGAGGACGAAAGAAAAAGAAATGTATTGAGCAAGTTATAATTAACGGGCTAGAGGGACTTGGTCGGAATTCTTGTTCTTGTCAATGCTCAAGGATCGTCCGGCCCACGATAAGGAGCGCAATCCAGAAAAGTGTCGCCACAAGGGCCACGCCAAGAACCCACAAGCTTCATTGGCAAAACAACAGAATTGTTGTATGAATGTTGGCCATTATCTTCGACTTGAACATGTAACGCAACGAAAAACGCCAAGTCTCTGCGCGTGCCCGGAGAATTCAGTACCCAGTTTGGCTGCAATATTTCGCCGATACCTGGTGCCAATCTCCTTTCAGCCATGTCCGCCACCGCCACGTCTATGACTTGCGATTTTTGGCCGTCATGTTCTATCATCATAGTCTTGTGCATCCAGGCTGCGACCATAGCACGCTGAATGTTCTCACAGTCAGCATCAGTCAAGTGCAGCGCCTGCGTCGCAGACTGGATTCCGTAATGAGTCTCCAACGCGGACACAATGTTGGACACCTGAGCGCATTGGGCCATGTCGAGGACGCACATTGGAACATCCGTCCATTCTGCCAGCATATCCTGTAGCTCGCCTGTTCTGATGCCTGGATATAGTTTCTGAGCCAAATGCCAAATCATCAGTGTGACCCAGGGAAGGCCATGGCCGTACAAGTGGCGCGGCATGCTGGCATGACCTTGCAGCTTCAGAACGAGCGCATCCACCGCGCCCTGGTATCGCAACCGGCTGCGACTATTTTGAGAGAAAAAGGGTTTGTTCACTGCTCCGAAATTGCACATTGCGAGCGCTCCGATGCGCATAATAGCACATCTGGCATTTACGCTGGCGTCTGGGAGCCGCATTCCCATACAGACGAACCACGCGAGATGAAAGTCGTGGTCCATGAGCACAAGTATTTTGGCCAACTTCTCTGCGTCTTCGGATACAGTGAATGGTCTGTAAAGCTCCCCTGATTTTCCATGTAGGAACCCCATGAGGGCGAAATGTGTCATGACTGTTTGGAGCACGTTGGGCCTCGTCATAAAGCAGGTGGCTAAAGTTGGCACTCTAAACTCTGTGAAATGAAGAGCAAGGTCTGCGAGAAAGCCCCAGCTCTGTTTATGATCCACAAGACGTCTTGGAGTTCTCTTAACCAAGGTCCGATCCGTGATGGTTAATGCAGTGCCTGGGTGGCATTGATACCAGTACGATAGCATGCACTCTGCCTCATACGTCGTAAGCACCTGCTTACCATAGACTATGCGGCTCCTATTCCAGGCAGGCGTGTCTTTCAAGCCTTCGATGAAAATATGGCATGCATAGTTAAAGAAGAGCGGTACGTGATAGCTCTCGGTCATGAATAAAACGACAGCTTCCTCTGTGTTGAAAGCGGGCAAGCACATTTTCGCGATAAAATCAGCGTGCGCTACCTCGTTCCAAAGACAATTTTCTTGCGGCAGATGTTGCGGCAAATTTCGGAAAATCCGATACGCAGTGCTTTTGGTGCAAAAGATAATGACCGTCTTTCGTCGGTTGATGGCTTCAGTCGCCTTCTCGACGACGTAGTCGACAAAACCGCTCGACTCGACGCACGATATTGGCAGCTCAGCCTCAAAGTCCAGCTGAGGAATATTCACTTGAGTAAACTTTTCCTTGGGACAAATCAGGTCCAAGGCATTCATCAGTGGCCGCACAAATTCGGGGCTAGGGACCATTATCAAGCATCGACATCTGGCTTTGAAGGCCTTTGTGCGGACAGCATGCATCATTTGCATGATTGCCAAACAAAATGCTGCCGAACAATATATGTCGGACTGACAGAAGATATTGACAGATTGTTTCTGCCAAAATACGCAGTCTGTCGATCGCAGACTCTCCAAGAGGGACTGATAACTGTGAACAGCGACGCGTGTGCTGTTGCGCAGCATATCGCCCTCGTCCTTGTTCACTCTCGTGATGAGCAGTCTCTGCTCGAGTTCGGATGCCACAACAAATATGGAATAGTTATTTGAATCGGTTTCTTTTGCTGATTCTTCTTTTAGGAGCAACCGTATTTGCCCAGTTCGGTCTCCGCCCATCTGGAGTTCGGCCCAAGCAAACACGACGTCTTCTGGGCCGTTGAGCCATTCGGTGTGAGTCGTCATTTTGCTACAATACTGTTAGCAATGAATAGTAAGTCGTTCATTCAAGATTTCTCACATCGTAGGAAGATATAGATATTTGTAGGTTGAAGTAAATGTTATGCAGTGAGAGATGATGCGAGGGTAGGGTTGGGGCGTAAACGAAGAGATGTTGTGAGGGTAGGGCGAAGGTGCGCAAACGGAAGCGAAAAGTCAGGTGCATTAAGCCACAGCTTCGTCTGGCTGGTTTTCTTGCATTTTCTGCACTCTGATTCACGCCGCGGCTCATTATCAGTCTCCCAACAGCACGGCCGCTCATTGAACGCGCACCGCCGCGACACCATGTTATAACAAAGGAATCACGGCAAGGAGCCACAAAGAAGAATAAATTCATTGAATATCATGTAAGGCAGTTCTATACCAAGCATTGTTTCTCCTAAATGTAGTCTTAGACCTCGTAACATTTATTCCTTGTCGCATGCTCGAGATCATAAGTATCGTCTCAATCTGTATCGTAGCACATTTGACTCCAAGACGCGTAGAAACGGCGTTGAGAATTCGGTACCCGCTGCCCGAGGATTCCGTACGGCGTCGAAAATAATAGGAGCGCTCGATACCCGGTCGCATGGAGGCTCGAGATCCAAGGGTTCACGAACAGGGACAAGCGCTTCTTGGGCCTTTTTATTTTCGGCCTCTTCAGCCTTTCTGGCCTCTTCCTCTTCGGCTTTTTTGGCCTCTTCGGCCTCTCTAGCCTTTCTGGCCTCTTCCACCTTTCGGGCCTCCTCGGCTTTGGCCTCTTGAAATTTCAGGCTTGACTATACAAGACGTCGAGATGCGCTTTTCAGGGTAATCTTGATGGTATCAGCAAAGACCAAGGCAGTATTTACAGTTGATGTACTGGTTGCGTTGACAAGTACTACTTTCCAACTTGGGTCGACGTGCCCTATCACCAATTAATGACTCGCCAGGCCATCTTTGCCGCCGCTTCCGTACGGAGCGGCATGAGAGAGATCGGCCGGAGCGGTAGCGTCTTTTGCGGCTCGATTCATGCTGGGTCCCTCAGACGCTGATCACGACTTGGTGATGGCGATGTAGCGGAACTGACTGGGAATAATAGTATCCACCTCATTGGCGCGCTCGCCAGGTGTGGTGGCTAACTTACGGCTGATTGCTGCGCCCAAAGAAGAGTTTTCCAAGGATGTAGATTGAATTAGTCAAGGCGTGCCAAGCAAACGCTGACGTACGAAAAAATCCCATGTGAGGCCGCGGGACGACGGCTGAGAAAAAGGTGTGAATGCGGGGAACAGGAGAGCGGAAGGAAAGGAAAGGTAGTTAATTGGTAGCTCGGCCGAGGCTGCTGATGTATTCTTTCTTTTGATATTCACTATTTGATGGCTTCTGATCTTTGTGCAATACGATATCTTTCGGTTGTGTGTTCAAGTCGCAGGGTTTTCGAGGATATTACCACGTACAAGAAGCATGGTTAGCAGGTAAATACTCTCTCTCTGTCCGTTTCCATGGCCATTGCTAGCGTTGAGGCTGGCAAAGGATGAGGCGATATGCCTCGGCGAGTCTTACATCTGGGGCGGCCGCTAGCAGCTAGTTAATAAATAATCAATGCAAGCCACCTTGTGTGTACAGTATCAAGAAGAGAAAGAGGCTATTTAATGGAGTGCTTCTTATCATCGGAACAAGAGAGGAAAAAAGGTAAAAAGGGGGACCTTGGTGACGTGCACAGTGGAAATAGCCCGGTGCAGACACGTACGACAATAACATTGCTGTTAACGAAAGAAAAGAACTCCCCGCAGGCCGCGTTCCAAGTAGTTGATAATATTTGACAAAGAGTGAATAAAAAAAAATAAGGAACAAGAAATTAACTTTATTTGGCGCACGAACAAGGTGGCAATGGCAGCACAGCTACGTAACTTTACTTTCTTTGTGCAGGCGGCGGCTCCCTCCCTAGGTACTTAGGTTAATCACCTTGAAGCTCTTGTTGAGAATTCTTCACTTTCCACCTTTACTTCGTGTCCAGTCCTTATCTATCCATTTATCACATCAACATTTTCACCCTATTCTTGATTTCCCTTTTTCTCGGCCATCGACATCGGGCATCCATCTCCCCGCATCCGCATCTGTGCGCAACAACTCTCGACAGGAAAACGCTTCGTTGGGTCCCTTGCTTCAACCACTACTACCCTTGCTGGTACACGGAACCATCGGTCGCACCCTCAACCCGCCCATTCCGACACCGCCGCTCGTCCTCGACGCCCTCCATAACCTTGGTCATCGAAGAAAATACGCACGTCAACATGTCTTCCCGCTCGGCACGACGACGATCCGCGCGAAATCGCGACGCCCAGTCCTCGTCCGATGACGAGCAGTCCAAGACCAACGGCGCCGTCGCCATGAACGGCAACGGTTCTGCCCACGCCGACCCCGTCGCCAGCAGTCCTGATGACAAGGACGAAGAGCGTGAAAACATTTTTCTCTTCTGGCCCAACCTCATCGGTGCGTATCCTGCGCCCGCCTTCGCTGCCTTGCCCCTTTGGCCGACTATCACCCAATTAACTGACCTTGCTGCTCAGGCTACTCGCGAATCGTCCTCGCCATCGCCTCGCTTTACTACATGCCCCTCCATCCACGAACTTGCGCGTTCCTCTACAGCATCTCGTGCCTGCTCGATGCCCTCGATGGCTATGCCGCCCGCCTCTTTGAGCAGTCGACCCGCTTCGGCGCCGTACTCGACATGGTGACTGATCGCTGCACCACCTCGTGCCTGCTCGTCTTCCTCTCCTCGGCCTTTCCCCGCTGGGCCATTCTCTTCCAGGCCCTTATCGCCCTCGACTTTTCCAGCCACTACATGCACATGTACGTCACGCTCGTCGTTGGCGGTGCTGACTCGAGCCACAAGAACATTGACAAGAGCAAGAGCTGGCTCTTGAACCTCTACTACACCAACAAGGTTTGTCCCCTTCTAGCTTAGCCTCGCCATCTTGTAGCTTTGCTAACCGCACACACATTGCTAGACTGTCCTCTTCATCTTCTGCGGTCTTAACGAGCTCTTCTTCATCGCCCTCTACCTCTTGTCCTTCTCCTCGCCCCTCCTCTCTCCTCACCTCATCAAGTCGGTCGAGGAGTCTAGCGGCACTCACATCCAGGCCGGCGCCCAGATGAACGCCTCGCTGCTCAAGCAAATCTTCCCCGATCCCTATAGCGCCGCCGCACTCGAGCTCGCTCGTGCCAACAAGATGGATTCTACCGTTCCCTGGATTCTCGCCGGCATCAGCTTTCCCATCATGTTTGCCAAGAATGTCATCAATGTCGTCCAGCTGGTCAAGGCCAGCAGGTGGCTCGCCGAGGTTGACATCCAAGCTCGAAAGGCCCAGGGTCTGCCTCGCAAGCCCAAGGCCAAGCGTTTGTAAGCGTCGGCAGCCTTGTGTACAACAAGATCGCTGCGTGGCAAGTCCGGGTCGAGACAGAAATCGTACCGCCCCGGCCACACAACGTACGCAATATAGACCGTTTGGGCATATTGGGCTTTTTTATTTTGGAAACCCGATTTGGCAACAGGGAGCAAGCACTCCCGCCACAGGTCAGCTGCCCTCTGACATTTGCATTATATCTTCATCTCGGGCTATCTCATGGCTGGAACTATAACGAGGATCAATCTGACGCCAAACCAAAATTTATTCACTCCGGGCGCTGCTTGATGGGAGGAGACATGGACGCTTGAGCTCATGGAAAATGGGATTGCAGGATTTGGTGCATACATGAAAAAAGGCTGGTTGGTTCCTTTTTATCGGCGGCAAATGTGTGCAAGTTTTGGGGGCAATTTTTTTGTTTTTCAACATTCCTTGCCATGTACTTTTCAGTGTTGCTTCTTTCACAAGCTACATTTGTATACATACTGTCGTCTTCATAATCGCCTGTTGAATTGGCGCCGACGTCTTATTACTTTTTAATCAATGGAAAAATCACTAAACTCGAGCAACGTAAGGGAACCAGGTGTAATGTTTGCGACTTATGTGCAGCTCCATGGTTATAAAGAGAAAAACAAAAACGCCGAATGTAAAACCAATCATTTATCCTCATCCACACTCTGGCTCGTCGCCGGCCGTACCAATCGCATGCCCGTGGATGCCGCCGTCCAGAATCAGCCCCTCATTGTCGTCCTGATCATCCTGCACCCTCCGCCAGCCCTTGCGTCGTTCCCGCCGCCGTCTTGCCGCCTCCTTGCCGCCCTCGTCATCAGTAGCATCGGCCGTCGCGGCTGTGGCCGTCTCCTTGCCCTTGCTTGGCGTGAAGACGGGTTTCATGAGCGCGCCGAGCAGCGGATTACTGCTAAACGCGCCGCCGCCGTCTGTGTTTCTCGTGAGCGCCGCGTTTTGCGAGAGAATCGTCTCCTGCGTGTCCGAATCCTCTTCGGGCGTGCGTGGACGCTCGACGGGAGCCATCTTCCGCACGACGCGCCCGTTGACGAGGTCGATGCTCATGACCTGCTGCCGCTTCTCGTACTCTGGCCGCGCGTTCCACTCCATCTCGCGGAGAATCTTTTGCTGCCGCTTGAGCTCGCGCGCGCGCTCCTCGGGGCTCGCCCACATGTTGCCGCCGGTGCCTGCTCGCGCCGCCGTTACGTCAAAGTCGGACGCCTCGTCGCGAACCGTCGTGCGCTGCGCATTCTGCGCCTGAAAGTTTAGAAGCTTATCGCGGTGTTGGCGCGCCGCCTGCTGCGCAGCACTGGCTTCCGCGAGCGACGGGCCGGCCTCGACGGCAGCGGTGCCAAAGTTGCCGCGGGGCTGGGAAAAGGGCGCGGGTTTCTGAGAGATTTCCGCGCGGCGGTGGGCGGACGCGTGCGCGGCCATGCGCTCCCGGCCACGCTCGTCCTTGAGCGCGCGCACAAGCGCCTGCACCTCGGTAGCGGCGAGCAGCGGCGCGCCGCAAAAGGTGCAGGGGCCGAGGCCCTCGCGGACGCAGATGACCTTGCCGCAGGAGAGGCAGTTGGGGGCGGCGGTCTGCAGCGGGTGGCGCGTGGCGACGCAGGGGCAGCGACGGGAGGCAACGGAGTCGAGAGACGGGTTCGTAGAGAGCTCGAGGGCGCGGATGGCGGCGTCGAGGTCGGCCGTGGCCGAGGCCTGCCCGGCCATGGGCGTGCCGCCGGCGAGAGTGATCTTGGTCGCGCCAGCAGGCTTCGGTGTGGAGCTGCGCGTGCTGGGGTTGGATTTGGATTTGGGCTTGGAAAGGGACTCGGAGATGAGAAAGCCGGCGGACGAGGCGTGCTGCTTCGGGGCCGGTTGTTGATGCTGCTTCGGTGCGGCGGCGGCGGCTGTCAAGGGCGGCGTGGCGGGCCTTGATGCATGGTTGCTGGTCGGCGCGCTTGTCCGCTGCGAAATGTACTCGAGATCCGTGTCCTTTTTGCTGTACGCCGTGGCGGACGGCCCGATGTACGAGTCGACGAGGCGAGCCTGCGGAGTGTGCAGCGCCGCCTTTTTCTTCTTAGCGCCGCCGCGCTTCGACTTTGGTACGGCGCTGGGCAATGAAGCAGCTGCGTTTGCAGCTGAATGAGTGGCAGAGGGAGCCTCTCGACGAGCGTTGAAGGATGCGATAAAGTCTACGGCGAGGGGCGAGTCACCGAGCAGGTTGCTAAAGTGGGATGCGGCGTCGGGTTTGGAGAGCGTCGCGGCGTAGTCAAGGACCTGCTGCAGCTCGTCGTCGGGCAGGGGGAGCAGCTGCGACAGCTGGGCCCGCGACATGATGAACTGGCTGTGATGGGTGCGTAACGTAAAAGTATGGTGTTGTTTGATGAAGTAAAGTTGAGTTGGTGCCCCGCCGGTATGCGTCACTCGCCGATGACGCTAGGAGAACTGCTCAGATCAACAGGCGAAACCGCATTTGTTGCATTCGTTTTAATCATCACAATTGCTGGAATCATCGCCATTGTTACATTTTTGTAATTGTTTAATTCTCTCAATTGTTGTAAGTAAGCGTCACTCCTACCAGCGGTCATGGGCCCGCCACGACCCAGATATGCACATCGCCTGAGATCAGCCTGGGTCAGGTGTAGTAATATTTCGTCTCGAGGTCCGCTCAAGGCATCATAAGCTCTTAACCGCTGTCCAATCTTATTCTTCCCGTGCGGTTGAGGTTGGGTAGCATAGCCGAGCACCGCCGAGCTATGCCCGTTGCTTCTTGGCTGACTCAGCCACACAGAGGCTAGTTCCTGTGGTTTTCGTTCCACCCACGCCCGAAAAGGCCAGGCCTGCAACAGGGCCAGGGCCAGGGGCCCATCTGACCGAGCAACCACGCCGGGGTCCAGACACCTTTTCCCTCAACCACTCCCGACAAGCACTTGTTTTCTTTCTCTCCAATTGCCTCTTTGCATCCTCTCACCACCATTTCCCCTCACGTCTCACAATGTTTGCTGCCTCCAGAATTCAGACTCGGGCTTTCTCTGCCTCGGCCCGCAACGTACGTGTCTTTCCCATGGCTTCCTGCCATTGCAGTCCCCAGTCGGCGCTACCCGGGTGCTTTTTCTTTCCCTGCGTCATTGGCCGCCATGGTCGCACGCATCATCTTGCCCAATTGCTAACAATGACCTTTCTATAGCTCTCCAAGGTGGCCGTTCTCGGTGCCGCCGGCGGTATTGGCCAGCCCCTCTCTCTGCTCCTGAAGCTGAACCCCCGTGTCACCGACCTCGCTCTCTACGACATCCGTGGCGGCCCTGGTGCGTCAAACACTTGACCTGTTTGCACCTGCTTTGCCTCGCATTGCGACTGCTCTCGTCATCGCAATGGATGCCTAGCGATGCGCACAGCTCCCTTATACCATTTGATTTACCCCGACTTACCAACTACTGCCAGGTGTCGCTGCCGACATTTCCCACGTCAACACCAAGTCTACCGTCACGGGCTACGACCCCACCCCCGAGGGTCTCGCCGCCTGCCTCAAGGATGCTGAGATTGTCCTCATCCCCGCCGGTGTCCCCCGCAAGCCCGGCATGACGCGTGATGATCTCTTCAACACCAACGCCTCCATCGTCCGCGACCTTGCCAAGGCCGTTGCCCAGTCCGCCCCCAAGGCCAAGACGCTCGTCATCGCCAACCCCGTCAACTCGACCGTCCCCATCTGCGCCGAGGTCTTCAAGGCCAAGGGTGTCTACAACCCCAAGACCCTCTTCGGTGTCACTACTCTCGACGTTGTCCG
The DNA here is from genome assembly GCA_038367545.1 of Beauveria asiatica. Taxonomy (NCBI): domain Eukaryota; kingdom Fungi; phylum Ascomycota; class Sordariomycetes; order Hypocreales; family Cordycipitaceae; genus Beauveria; species Beauveria asiatica. Next base: position 16,079 of record JAAHCF010000036.1, on the reverse strand, counting down.
CGCCAGCCGCTTCGTCTCTGCCCTCAAGGGCACCGACCCCAAGGACGAGAACATCACCGTCGTCGGTGGCCACTCCGGTGTCACCATCGTCCCTCTCTTCAGCCAGAGCAAGCACCCTGACCTGAGCTCCAACGCTGATCTGATCAAGCGTGTCCAATTTGGTGGTGACGAGGTTGTCAAGGCCAAGGACGGTGCTGGCTCTGCCACTCTTTCAATGGCCATGGCCGGTGCCCGCATGGCCGACTCTCTCCTCCGTGCCGCTGCCGGCGAGAAGGTCATCGAGCCCACCTTTGTCGAGTCTCCCCTCTACAAGGACCAGGGCATCGAGTTCTTCAGCTCCAAGGTCGAGCTCGGCCCGGACGGTGTCAAGGAGATTCTCCCCGTCGGCAAGGTTGATGCCACCGAGCAGGGCCTCCTTGATGCCTGCATCGTCGACCTCAAGAAGAACATTGAGAAGGGTGTCTCCTTCGTTGCCCAGAACCCCGGCAACTAAACGCATCCGTCCTCTCGACCTGGTGTTGAATAGCCGTGGCTCGCTGGGCAGCATACCGCGGCGAATAATCGCAGTGCAATCCAGCCTTGTCGCACAAAATGGATTACCTGCCTGTATGACAAAAGCGTATTGTAGAATCAAAGGAGAAAATGAGAGATGTAAACCCAAGTTCAGAATACCACGAGCAGGAATGGGCTCTTGATTTTGTGTGGGAGACCGTGGCACCATTCGCTTCGACTCTTTGTTAATTTCTGTTTAATACGTACTCAAAACTTAACATTGTAGACATGATAAAGTCGGTACAGGCATCACGGTTCTCGGCCCTCTTGCGTCATGGTAGTGTAGTACTACGTCGAACTATGGATAAAATAATAGAAGAAGTGTATTAATAAGATGATTTCGAAGAATACCTCCCAATAGCATGTTGAGGGCAAGCAGTTCCAAGTTTCAGCCACGTCAATGTGCGCCAGCTGGACTGGGCTGGTAGAATCATCGAATTTTAGAGATGTGCTCTTCAGTGCCCAAGTCCAAGGTGCAATCCGCTTTTTGTTGGCTTTAGCAAAATAAGACGGGCTGTCTTTTTCGGGAAAGTATTTTTTTTAGTTATTAATGGCTCAGAGCAATTGAGGTAGCCAGCCGGCGAATGCCTATTAAGCGATTGAGCCAGCGAAAAATACGTGTGATTCTAGGCATTACCTTTTATGCGTGATGCCTATCCCCAGAGCAGTCGGCTATTGCAAGTATAGTAAAGATCATCCCTATTAGCTGTTATTGACGAGGGCCAAAATTTACGAGGCCAAGTCTGATCAACATTTCAAGACCGCGGCCCGCCCGACTTGATTGCGTTGTGTTCTGAGTCCAGACCGCATAAAGTCCAGACTGCATCGATGCATCATTCCTTGAATACATGGTCCATGAAATTGAAGCAAGCGCAGCATTTTTCCGATGGTGAGCCGCGGGCAAAGCACCGTTGTACGGCCCTCTTTCGGCTTGATTGAGCCACACTAGCGCAAGGCAGCGAACCCACGCGCGCTACCTCTTGAGCTGCGAAAAGTACAGATCGCGGGACGCCACCTAAAGTCTTCTCCCACATTCTTCGGTTTGCCGCCGAATCGCCATCAGGTCCATTGAACAACTTATCCTCACCCTCTTTGTTGCTGGTGACGGCGCAGACGGAGCTCCCCCTTTTTCTCTTGGACACCAGCCTTGGTTTACGCCTGCGTTGTTGCGTTTCTTCTCTCTGGATTCCGGTCAGCGCCGGGCACTCGAAGCCTCACGATGGCGCCCCTGGTTGAAAATGCGCAAATTAAACACGCGCAGCTGCTGAATCCGCTTTCCTTTCACTTCCGCGCATACATCTGGCCGTTTGCCATAATCTGGCCCATCTTTCTTCGATACTTTCTGACTCCCGAGCTCTACGAGAAACACATCGGCGCCCCCGAATGGACTTTTGTCTGGGTTGGCTCCATCATCACGGTCCAGTCCTTGGTTTGGCTGAGCACTCATTGGAGCGTCGACCTTGATGCCATCCTCACCGCCCAGTCCGCAAAGTCTGTCCAAGATGCTCAGCTCATCAAGGTCATTCCCGTCGCCAACGCCGGCTCAGCCGAGATCTGCAAGCTGGTTCGCGACAAGGTAGGCGCAATTGATGTCGGCTTTATTGATTTTCTATTAACAGGACGATTCTAGACTGGTGGAAAGACCAACCTCTCGTTCTTTTTTCAAAAGCGTCGCTTCTTGTACAATCCCGATACCAAGTCCTTCGACACCCTCAAGTATGCAATCGACTCGGAGCCCCAGCCCCTCATTCGCGACTTTCAGTCTTCCCGCGGCATCGAGCAAAAGTCTGAGCTTTCGCGCATGGAACACCATTATGGCACCAACACCTTTGATATACCCGTACCAACTTTTACCGAGCTGTTCAAAGAGCACGCTGTTGCGCCATTCTTCGTTTTTCAAATCTTCTGCGTTGGTCTGTGGATGCTCGATGACTACTGGTACTACTCGCTCTTCACTCTCTTCATGCTTGTCGCCTTCGAAAGTACAGTCGTCTGGCAGCGCCAGCGCACTTTGACCGAGTTTCGAGGAATGAGCATTAAGCCCTACGATATGTGGGTGTACCGTCTTGGCACCTGGACCGAAGTGCAAAGCGATGCTCTTCTCCCGGGTGACTTGGTTTCTGTCACACGTACCAAGGACGATAGTGGTGTTGCCTGTGACATGATCTTGGTTGAGGGCACCGCTATTGTCAACGAGGCCATGCTTTCCGGCGAGAGTACCCCTCTTCTCAAAGACTCGATTCAGCTTCGCCCCGCCGATGCGACACTCGATGCAGAGGGATTAGACAAAAACGCCTTTCTCTGGGGCGGCACAAAGGTTCTCCAGATTACTCACGCAAGTGCCGATCAAGAGAAACCTGTCCTGCATTCTGGAGTTCCTACCCCTCCCGACAATGGCGCCATGGCTATCGTGACCAAGACCGGTTTCGAGACTTCTCAAGGTAGCCTTGTCCGCACTATGATCTACTCTACGGAGCATGTTTCTGCCAACAATGTCGAGGCTTTATTTTTCATCCTGTTTCTACTGATTTTCGCCATTGCCGCCTCGTGGTATGTCTGGGACGAAGGTGTGCGCAAAGATCGCAAGCGTTCCAAACTGCTTCTCGACTGTGTCTTGATCGTGACTAGTGTCGTCCCCCCGGAGCTACCTATGGAGCTTAGTCTCGCTGTCAATACCAGTTTGGCCGCTTTGGCTAAGCTAGCCATTTTCTGCACCGAACCTTTCCGTATTCCCTACGCCGGCCGCGTTGATGTTGCTTGTTTTGACAAGACTGGAACCCTCACTGGCGAGGATCTTGTTGTCGAAGGTATTGCCGGACTTGGATTGAACCATTCCAATGTGGAAGATGCCAAGGAACCCGACGGCGCTCACTCTACCATCATCTCTGTCAAGGGGGCGAGCCTGGAAACCCAGCTGGTTTTGGCCACTGCACACGCGTTGGTCAAGCTTGATGAAGGAGACATTGTCGGAGACCCTATGGAAAAGGCCACTCTTGCTTCTCTTGGCTGGACGCTTGGACGCAAGGATATTCTTTCCAGCACCGAAAAGGCCAAAGGCACTGTCGGCAATGTTCAAATTAAGCGTCGTTTCCAATTCTCTTCTGCCCTGAAGCGCCAAAGCTCCATCGCCATGGTCAACGGTACCAACACCAAAACTGGAGAAAAACTCAAGGGCACTTTTGCCGGTGTCAAGGGCGCTCCTGAGACCATTATGAAGATGCTTGTTGAAGTTCCCGCTGACTATGAGGAGACTTACAAATACTTCACCCGCAAAGGCTCCCGTGTCCTGGCTCTCGCTTACAAGCAGCTGACTGTCGATTCCGAACTCGGCGCGGCCAAGATCAACGACCTGAAGCGCGAAAAGGTTGAGGCTGATCTGACGTTTGCCGGCTTCTTGATTCTCCACTGCCCCCTCAAGGAAGATGCCAAGGAAGCTGTTCAGATGCTCAACGAGAGCAGTCACCGTGTGGTCATGATTACAGGTGACAATCCTCTGACTGCCGTGCATGTCGCCCGTGAAGTGGAGATTGTTGATCGCGATGTTCTCATTCTTGACGCCCCCGAGGACGATAAGGGTGCCGAGCACCTCGTCTGGCGCAGCGTTGATGATCGTATTACCATCTCTGTCGATCCCACCAAGCCCATTGACGCCAAGATTGTCAAGGACAAGGACCTTTGCGTGACCGGATACGCCCTTGCTAAACTCCAAGGCCAGCCCGGATGGAACACTCTCATCCGCCACGCTTGGGTGTACGCTCGTGTCTCGCCCAAGCAAAAGGAAGACATCTTGCTCAGCCTCAAGGATATGGGATACTACACCCTGATGGCCGGTGATGGTACCAATGATGTTGGCGCCCTCAAGCAGGCTCACATTGGTGTTGCTCTTCTCAACGGTACAAAAGAGGACCTGACTCGCATTGCGGACCATGCTCGCAACACCAGACTCAAGGACATGTACCAGAAGCAGTGCGATTTGATGAAGCGTTTTAACCAACCGCAGCCGCCCGCCCCTGTTCTCATTGCTCATCTCTACCCCCCCGGACCTGCTAACCCGCACTACCAAAAGGCCGTTGAGCGCGAGGCGGAGAAGAAGGGCGTCTCCGTGGAGGAATACGTCAAGCTCGCTGGCCACTCCCTTGAGACCATCACCACACCCACTGCTCAACAGCTGATAAACTCGAACGATCCTCACGCTGCTCGCCAAGCCGCCGCGCAAGCCAAGGCTGCGAGCTTCGCCGACAAGCTCTCTTCTGGAATGATGGAAGCTGAACTCGGCGATGACGAGCCGCCCACGCTGAAGCTCGGAGACGCCTCTGTTGCCGCCCCCTTTACATCCAAGCTCCGCGATGTCATTGCCATTCCCAACATTATCCGTCAAGGCCGCTGCACTCTGGTTGCCACTATTCAGATGTACAAGATTCTCGCGCTCAATTGTCTCATCTCTGCCTACTCTCTGTCCGTTCTCTACCTCGAGGGCATCAAGTTTGGTGATACGCAGTACACCATTAGCGGCATGCTCATGTCCGTCTGCTTCCTGAGCATCTCACGCGCCAAGGTGGTCGAGGGCCTGAGCAAGGAGCGCCCGCAGCCCAACATTTTCAACGTTTACATTATCGGATCCATTCTGGGCCAGTTTGCCGTTCACATTGTCACGCTCATTTACGTGGCCCGCCTCTCGGAGAAGATTGAGCCGCGCTCCAACGACGTCGATCTCGAGGCCGAATTCGAGCCGTCGCTGCTCAACTCGGCCATCTACCTTTTGCAGCTCGTGCAGCAAGTCTCAACTTTTGCCATCAACTACCAGGGCCGACCGTTTCGCGAGGCGCTCACCGAGAACAAGGCCATGTTTTACGGCATCCTTGGCGTCTCCGGTCTCGCTTTCGTCTGCGCCATGGAGCTGATCCCCGAGATCAATGAGAGCATCAAGCTCGTGCCATTTACCGACGAGTTCAAGCTCAAGATGACCGTCGTCATGGCCCTCGACTTTATTGTCTGCTGGGTCATCGAGGTCGTCCTCAAGTCCCTCTTTAGCGACTTCCGCCCACGCGACATTGCCGAGCGCCGCCCCGATCAGCTCGCCCGCGAGGCCGCCCGCAAAAAGATTGTCGCCGACGAAAAGGCCATCGAGGAGGAAAAGAAGCGCCTCGAAAAGGTGGCCGAGTTTGAGCGCAAGGTGGAGGAGCGCAAGAGGCAGCTGCAGGAGTGGCGCGCGGGTCGCCAGCGTCAGTGAGGAAGCCAGCAAAGGTTGGCGGTGGACGGTGTGATTTTTTGACTCTACTGAGAGACGGTACATTCGGCGAACCGGTCATAGACAAGGATAGACGCTGTGTAATTTAGTCCATACACTCTCCTTACCAATAGATGTTGTGTTAACGTCGCCCTTCGTTCAAGTGACCACTAAACTGTGGCTTTGTCCCACGCGGTCAGCCTAGCACCGGCCATGTAATCTTGAGCAAAACGCACTTCCCTTCTAAACGCCACCCTGCCTGCAGGACGTATAGTGGTCTCTGGGTCCTGCAGTCTATTAATTGGAGTCGACGGCCAACGAAGCCCTGGCGTGGTGCTGGAGCCTTTTGGGAGGCCGCCTGGCTCAAGCGACAGCTGCGATGTCAGGAGCGCGAAAATCAAAATGCATATCATATCTGGCAACTATTCTGTTCATGTCACTCAAAGTGGCGAGTATGCTTCCTGCTGGCACCTACGAAGAATGCGAGTTCTTTAGTTGGTATCTTTTCACTGCAGAGCTGAGTATCAGGCATGACGATGAGCGTTATCTAATAGCTTTAGGTCTTTTTCTGCTGGGGATGGAGACCTGCTTGTCCCTCTTTCGTGAGCAAACGGCGCGCTTCATAACTTTGTAGCAGCATCATCACCATCGCCATCCATCACCATCACCATCATCATCATCGACATCATCACCAGCGCCATCTATAGCGCCTTTGATAGTTTCTGGAAACATCCCCAGCAGTAGTGTGCAGAGGCAAAAGCGTTGAGTTTTGTGGCAGTTGTATCAGAGCGGAAAACTGACAGCTCAAACAGTAATCATCTACCGAAGCACGAACCTCTCGCCAAAACGTCAAACCACCAGCAATGGACTCAGCATCCAAGGAACTGTTGGAAGGGTTCAAGGTGATTCGCCGTAAATTGGAGATCGACTTCGACTGCAATATCTCTGTTATCGCTCCTGGTTTACAAGGACCAATGGAGTCCGCAAATGAAGTATAAGCTTTTTCTACAACAACGAGCTGGATCAGTGCAAAAAGGCCGCAATCTCCAGAGCGAAAGAAGCTGATTCATTTTCAGCAGCGTGTGAGACGCTAGAGGAGAGAACGTCGCGCAGAAGCGGAGAATACGAGAAGAATGACACCCGTGGTCCGGCCAGCGCCAGTTCGTAAACGACCGGTTGGACCAAGTTTGCTACCCGAGCAAGACATCCCTTTTCAAGAACATCTACCAGCGCTATGAAACCCCCGTTCTTTTATATCTCTCCTATGTCTTGTAAGTCATCGAGTCCTGCCGGCCGTGAAATCCTGATCAGACTGTTTCTTGGCCAACAGCGAAAGCCCCCAGAATCCCCGCTTAGATTTAAATTCGTACCTAAATCATCGGGCCAATTGCACCCTGGCGGACCTCCTTAACCCTCGGTAGAGATCCTACGGCGTTAAATAGTATAAATACAAATACAAATACACGTATTATCGGCAAGTACTCTACTAATTATGTCAGGCGATCTGGCCTTTGGTCATGACGGATCAGGCCATAGACAAAAGGACACTGGCCGAGATTGAATGTAATTACTTTTTTCGCTCTTTTCAATAATGCGCTACAACTTTTCCATGTTAATCAGCAGCTTTGGGTACTCTGGTAATTTTACTTCTTTGAATAGGTACATTAGTGGCGACCGCCAACCGCGACGCCAGAGATGATCATCCTAACGATGGGATGCCCCCCGATCAGTACGATATGATTTCACACATCGTATTCCTAACTAAATCTCTCAGTATTATTACGTGGTATTACTAGCTACGCTTAGTATAAACTCCCCCATTATCCAGTTTATTACTTCAAGGGCTTGTCAGCGAGTGAGGACTTGATCTAGCCAGCGAGAGCCAATGAATCCCCTTACGGGAGCACCTGCTAACCCTTCCGCTGGCTTGATCAAGCCCTCGTAAGCTGGATCCCTCGCAGGCCTCTCGCGCGTATGTTTCTAAATAGAGCTAGCCAGTGGGAATTCGCTGAACAGCTAGCATGACCGTCACATGTTATGACAAACGCGTGAGAATAGCAAACGCGCACCCGGCAGGCAACCCTCACCTAATGGACAAGCCCGTGAGAATTTACGAACGGCTGGCATGGCCGTCAGGTTATGACAAACGCGTGAATATAGCAAACGCGCACCTGGCAGGCAACCCTCAGCTCATGGGCAAGTCGGTTTGAGCAAAATTTCATCTAGTTTTATCATCTCCATTGTCCTCCATTGCCATACAAGCATCATCATAACGACAACTACAAAATTTTGACAACATGAGCCAAAACAACGACAGCAACAACGGCAGCAACAACGGCGCCGTAGGCGGGAGATTGGTCTCTCGCCGGGAAGAGGGGGAGGAGCTTGTAGACTTTGCTACAGCCCTGCGCGGGAGATTCAACATAGTCAGCGTAAATGCTCGACCGGTGGCTGTATCCCGAAACGAAAATATCGCAGACTCTCGAGCGAGCGGGTCGAATGTCGCCGCCGCCGCAGAGGCCGCCAGAGACGCGCTCGTGCAAGCAAGGGAAGTTCCCTTAGACACTGAGTTCAGAGTAGTCGTGTCTCGCAGCGCGTTGACCAGATTCGGCGGCTACCCTAACGAATTCATTCCCATCCAGCCTATGGATGATGATGAGTTTGTTCCCGCCAGCAATGTCCAGGAGAACCGCTTGTCGGCTCCAGTTCAGACTGTGAAGCAGGAAACCCAGGAGAACCGCGAGTCGGCTCCAGTTCAGACTGTGAAGCAGGAAACCCAGGAGAACCGCGAGTCGGCTTCTGGGCAGCAAGACACGTCGACGCAAGACACGTCGACGGGCTCGCAGCAATGGCCTGAGCAAACCCCGTCTCAGTACCAATTGAGGCTGCGCCAAAGGCGTGAGAGGCACGCCCGGCGTGAGCAGGAGGGCCAGCTGAGGCCGAGGGGAGCTCAGCAGGGCCGCCGCGACTTTGGCCGCCGCAACCCTCTCCAATCTACAACCGAAGCGGTTGAAGCCTATGCTCAGAAGCTTCGAGAGGCATGCGAAAGTCTCAACGAGGCAGATCGGATGTTCAACCAGCTGGCCCGAGCCAATCGGGGGCGAGGCAATCGGGGGCTGGGTGCAATGGCTCCGATCAGAATTCCTGAAAGCTTCAGGAGAGCGGCTGCCCGTACCCAGCCTAACCACGGGTCGATTGCTGCTTCTGATGCCCAGCAACAGAGGCCCTCTGCTCGTCCTGATGCTCGCCATCAGAAACCAAATGACCCCCGCCCAAATCGTGGCGGGAACAATGTCAAGATCTGCGGCAATTGTGGCAAAGATGGTCATGTTCTTGCTCAGTGTGTCCATCCGTCCGAGGATGGATTCGTTCATGGTTGTTCGACCTGCAACAAGAACGACCATGAGAGCTTGGACATGTGCCCTTTTCGGCCCACAAATGCCATCAAATTGTTTACGCGCGCTGTGCTGGAACGGCAAAATCGCCCCCCTCTGGCCCAGTACAAGGACTGGATCCCTCTCGCAGAGGCGGTGCCAGCAGGCCGGCTTCCCCAGGCATTCCCTTGGATGCCAGGGTTTCTTTCAACACTGCTCGACCTGCCGGCCGGGAGTCGGCCCTGGGACAACTTTGACTACACGCGAAATGATGCGAGTAGTCTTCCCGTAGACCCGAGTACGGCAAGTTGGGCCGTTATTCAGCAGCACAAGGAGATGTTGCGCCGGGTGCTTCTTGAGGCCGGCATGGTGAACGGGGGCCTTTGTGGCGCAATTGGGGAAGAAGACTTCCCCAGTTTGGAAACTCCTATGCCGCACGGCGAATCGAGCGGTAGTCATGCTGGTGCTGATGTCGCCCAACACTAGGAGGCAGAACCAGACACCATGGACACCGACCGACAGAGAGGGTGTCAATGTCCCTGCTGATGTGGATGCCAAAATGGAGGTGATTTATTACTCGGACGCATAAAATTTAATACATCTGTGTTTCGGACAATGATGCCCTGTGTTTTCCCTACCAACGCATTACGTGAAATTGACTTGACAAGTGTATCTCAATTTGAGTCGTAACTTGAATACATGTACCGTAAATGCTTTGTTGTAGTAGCCGTAGAAAAAATCGTGTACGCGACACGAGCTTGTACCACGAAAAAGTACGATAAATTATAAATATCGAGACTTTTAAAAAATAAACTTTGTTGCGCGAATGGTCCTGAAGGAGGTGTTGAACGACAACACGAAGCGTGTGTCGTGCAAGCAGTTGAGAGGCCGAACTCGTTGACAAGACGCTGCTTTGCATTGTTTTGCGGTGCTCATTGACGCTGGGCACACACGCGAGCAGTTTCTTGTGACTGCTGGTCAGCTTCGAGACGCTGTTTACCGCCGCTTGATGAGTGATGGCATTTGCAAATGTCAAGGGGATACGGGCAATCGCCCCGGCAATGAACTTTGCGATTCTCGGAGCTCTTAAATCGAGGTGGAAGCAGGATACTCAAGCAGGATACTCAAGGGATACTCAAGCAGGATACTCGCGGGCAGGCAGGATACTCGCGGGCAAGCAGGATACTCGCGGGTAAGCAGGATACTCGCAGGCAGGCAAGCAGGATACTCGCGGGCGGGCAAGCAGGATACTCGCGGGCAGGTAAGCAGGATACTCGTGGGCGGGTAAGCAGGATACTCGCGGGCGGGCAAGCAGGATACTCGCAAGCAGGATACTCATTAGGTAAGCAGGATACTCGCAGGCAGGATACTTGCAGGTAATACTCGCAGGTAAGCAGGATACTCGTAGCCAGGCACCAGGATACTGGCAGGCAAGCAGGATACTCATAAGCAGGATACTCATTAGGTAAGCAGGATACTCGCAGGCAGGATACTCGCAGGCAAGCAGGATACTCGTAAGAGTAGGTGGGTTTTGCTCGATGCTGTACTTGCTAATATGTAATATTTATTTCTGAAAGATTTTACCATTACAATCTCTGCCCATGTACAGATACTCACCATTCTAGATGATGTAAGTAGGATGCTTACGAGGAAATGTCTTGCTAAAGAAGGTGCCAGTATCGAAGAACAATTTAACCAGCGTCGTGGACCGCTTCGCTTCTCAGCCGACAGGCGGTTCTCCTGGCGATTGTTCGCGGAAGCAGTCTCTTCCTCATCATCACTCGGGAACAATAGGGGGAGTCATACCAAAACGTTACTCATGTGGTGTATTACATGGTCGGTAACTTAATGGTGTTCAGCATCGGGGCGCCAGCTACAGTCATGGTCGACAGTTCCTGAGTGGCAGTGGACAAAAGACGACCCCAGTCGAAATAGAGGATGAATTATGATAAAGTTGAAAATAACTCTATTTTGAAAGTAACGAATGACCAGCCTCGCGGACCAGCAGTAGCCAGCCTCGTTCCTTGGCACTGCAGCTGACAAGCCAAAACACCTTGATGTCCCATTTGCTGAAGCCATGCCCGCCAGACTGTTGGTCCTTTTGAGTTCGAGACTCTCTGATTTTTTTGCAAATAGTCTTGGCAGCAGAAATGGCTGAGAAACTAGCGATTATTGCCCACACAGGTCATCGTTAATGTCTGGCCATCTTCGGCTGCACGAGCCAATCTGATCAACTCTCAGGGTCAGAATCGAACGCCTTGTATGTGATGAATAAAAAGGCGCAGTCAATTATCTTGCCGATGCAGCGCCGCCGTAGCCGCCGGCTACAATGGAGTGACGGTCACCAAATCAGGCTATATATACCTTGGCGAATTCCTTGCTGTCCGTCTCTTGAACAGACCACATCAATCAAGACATTAGACTTGCAAGATGAAGACACCAAGCTTTCTCATTGCGCTTGCTGCCCCAGGGCTCATGGCCTCTCCCCTCGCTGCGGAAAAGGCAACGGCAACAGAACTGGCCACTACTCCGACTTCGACCCCCAAGGCAGAGGCTTACAACTGGTCTGATGGTTGGGAGCAGTCGTTCCCCATCCACTCGTCTTGCAACAGCACGTTACGCGCGCAGCTTCAAACCGGCCTCGACGACGCTGTGCAGCTGGCCCAGCATGCTAGGAACCACATTCTGCGCTTTGGCAGCAAATCCGAGTTTGTGCAAAGATACTTTGGAAACGGCTCGCTAGCGGAGCCCATTGGCTGGTATGATCGTGTTGTCGCGGCAGACAAGGCGGCCATGACGTTTCGGTGCGACGATCCGGACAAGAATTGCGCGTCGAAACCAAGTACGTGAAACTGGCTCAATAGCAAAGGAAGATGGATGAGACAACTGACAATGATATGTATAGCTTGGGGAGGCCACTGGCGAGGATCAAATGCTACGGAAGAAACTGTCATCTGCCCCTTGTCATTCCAGATCCGACGCCCACTGTCATCGGTCTGCAACCTTGGCTATACTGTCGCGGGATCCCCTCTAAACACGATTTGGGCAGTCGACCTCCTGCATCGAATGTTTCACGTGCCGACAATCAATGTCAATACAGTGGACCACTTTGCGGACGATTACAATGGCATTCTGGCCTTGGCCAAAAAGGACCCATCCAAGAGTGCCAAAGATAGCAACGTGCTCCAGTATTTCGCCATTGATGTTTGGGCATACGATGTCGCAGCCCCGGGAGTTGGTTGCACTGGCAAGCCTGCGGACAAGACGAAAGCCTGATAAAGGGATATAATTACAGGGAAAGCGAAACGGACACTGTTGTCGAATACGAAACGGACGCTGTTGTCGAATCTGGGGTGGATGAACCAAATGTATTGTCAACCAAGTTGATGCAAGGAAACGAGTGTTGTAAATGCGCTATTTAACTCTAAAATGTTGAATGCCGGCTATGCAGAAAAACGAATGAATACACAAAGCCACCTTTTCCTAATCCTGACCCTGATACCATGGAATGAAGCAATTGCGTAAATAGCTAGTGATCTTCAACATCTTCGTCCCTTCCAGGGTACATGATGTCTTGAACGATGACTGCCCGGATCTGAAAAGCAAGAACAAACAAATAGACACAGACCATGGCGACACTCATGACGGTGGTGCACCACATGAGAGGCTCGCTGCCGAATTCTCTGGCCATGGAAATAGAGGCCAGGGTGAAGCCCGTGTTGGGGAAGACGGCGGCCCACCAGCCGAGGTGGAAATATTCTGGAGGCGACTGAATGACGGCGACCAGCGCAATGGCAAACCACCATAGACTTAGTGCCCAGAGGAAGACTGCACCGATGACGGCCATGTTGTAGAGCATCACCTTGTCGAGCATCATGCCGCCGAGGGCGGTGGATCGCTCCAGAGAATTTGCCATGCCGATAATGGCCAAGGCTGTAAAGGCAGGTGGGCCAACACACATGAATAGACCGGTACGGTGCTCTCTGTTGGGCAGACCGGACTGCATCAGTCGTCCGATCATGTGTGCATACATGAGCATGGCGACGGAGAGACCAAGTCCCTGGCAGGTCAGACCGGCGCCAACAACGGGCAAAATGGAGATTTCGGCTTGAGTTTTGGCAATGACGGATGCAATAGTGCCCGACAACATGATGGGAAAAATGGGGAGGATCCATGTGGGCATCATGCTCTGTAGTTTATGACTGTGTGAGGCAAAGGCAAAGCTGTACTGGGCGACGGCAAGGATAAGGGTAAGTAGGACGTAGCCCCAGAATACGCCTTGAATGGCCCAGGACAGTGCTCCATCGTTGTCGGGAATCCAGTACTTATGGGTACTTGTGATGATGGTGGCAAAGGCAAGAAAGGCAGTCGGTACGAAGAAGCCCTCTCGGGGATGGGTGATGGAACGGTAAAAGTCGCCCCTGTGAAACCAGAAGCGAAGGGCAAGACCGAGCGTGACGGTGGTGAAGAGGCCCAGATTGATAAAGTATACGACAAATCCAAGAGTGTTGAGGCCGGGAAAGGTTTTGAGTTGGTTGCCGATGAGCAAGGCCAGGCCGCCTGTGCTCATGGGCCAGGTGTACCAAGCCCATGTAAAGTGATGCAGGCGTTGCTTTATTCCGAGCGAGGGGCGATTGGGATCATACGGGTCTACCGCTGAGGATGAGGGCTTGTCGTCTGATGAATCGTGAGCATCGTCAAAGGCGTGTGAGCCTTTGTGGTTCTTGGGCAATTGAGCCTCTTCGTCGAGTCCGGGTGCGGCAGGGTCATGATGGTCGTCGGATCGTGAAATGGCAGAGCGGATCGAGTTTCTTCTTGTAGGCGTGTTTGAGTCGATCCAAAAGGGATTCAACGAGTCGGAGGCATCGGCTGATGCTGAAGGAGTAAAAGCCACCAACTTGCCAAAGGAGGAGCTGGAAATGTTGCGGTTCTTCTCATTCATGGTTCCTGACCAAGCAGAGAAGATGTGATTATGTGTTTTTAAAAAGAGACGAATGAATCAGTCTCGAACAAAGGAAACAAGAAAAAGATTGTTAATTATGATGGGGTTCTACCGGCAACGAAAAAGAAGGTTAAATAAGTGTAAACGTCTGGGGAGGCCATCCCTTATAATCAGGAGGATTCATGTCAAGGTACAATCTCTGAAGTGATCGGAAGCCTGGCCTTGCCAATTTGGGAACAGCCCAGACGAAGTTTTTAACGGCACACCCGACAAAGGAATCCTGACACTGACACTGATAACTTATTAGTTAATAAAGATGTACTTGGAGATTACAGTAGAGCCTCATCACGGCGGAGCCTGAAGCACAAGAGCGACAAGCGTAGGTTGTGTGTGGACCGCGCTTGTTAAACTCAACCTTGCAAGAGGGGGGGGGCACGAATAGAAATTCCATTTGGCTTCTTGGCGTGCCAGTTGCAACTCTGCCGGCTGGAGTTGTAACGGTAGGGGCTCGGTCGATGAGCCATTCAGAAACGAGGACCCGTGGCGTGGCCATGCTAGTAGGTGAATGGCTGTTGGCAATGGCAAGTGGTTGCGTGTTTCCAAACACTCTTGTCTTGTTTAAAGAGGAGAGGCTCTTTGCTGGTCTTCTTCTTCTCCGTGGCAAAGCTATTAATATCGTGCAACTTGTTACGTTTCGTGCTTGGCGTTGGATGTTGGTTTTGCGAGGGCCGCCCGGGTGTGGCGAGACTACGCAGCCCAAACGGCCCAATTACAGGGGTTGCAACTTTTTGGGGGCCGGTTGCCATGCACTGTTTAGTATTTAATAATTGAATAATTAAAAAATTAATTGAATAATTACTGAAAAAAGACTGAAAAAAACGCCACTGAGTTTTTAGTTTTGCGTAGGCCGTCGATTGTCATGTCCGGACGGGCGATTTGCTTGGCGGACCACCTAAAGTAATCCGTAGTGGGCTTGATGACTCGGGCCAAAGTAAAGTCACGCCCCTTTTATCCAATCACGCCCATGGTCAACGCATCAACGCCACAGCCCATCTCGCACAGTTCATCAACGGACTTCGGCGCGCTTTTCCAAGATGAGTTGGCCATTGTCGCTCAAGGTGCAGAATGTGGCGGCGTCGGCAGCCCGAGTAGAGTCCAGCCAGCATCGCATCGAGGGACAGGGACCCCGAGTGAGAACCTTATCTCTAACTAACACACAATGCGAATGTATGTTTTTTTTTTTTTTCCATGAGCATCAATCTCCAAGTGAAACACTTTCGTGGCCTCTGCACCGCCGCAAAACCCACAGCGATTTTAAAAACCGCAAGCATGGCCATGATTAGAACGCAATACGGATTACAGATACCAGCTCGAGTGTCGCAAGTGGCCACACCACACCACCCTGGCGCCGAGACAGATAACACGCAGCTGGTGGGAACCAACCCTATTGGTCGGTTTTCAGTCCAATCTGTTCTTGCTTGGGCAGGGCCGCAGAGAGCTGCAGCCCATCGGGGCTTGGGATTTGCACGCCAGGTCAGGGGGGCGGTGGTACAATGTACCGAGACGAGACTCCCGGTGTGAGCGACCTTGTTTAAAGTTAAGAGGCTAATAATAATAAGAAACTAAGAAACCAACTAAATAGGAGGCTAGGACCTAGCCACAACACCGACGGCTTCAACGGCGTGGTTAGAGATTCAGTGTCAAAACTGACCGACAGCCCCTGATGGTCCATCATCTATATTCGTATCTAGACGACCGACTGCCTCGTAATCTGTATAATCTGTACGGATTACTGTCATACACCATCAAACTCGGCTCGTGTCTTTAATGCGCGCAAGGGGCCGAGACCAGTCTGTTCGAGTTGACAAAACTGACAAGGTCGAGACGGCTTGCGACGCTGCCATCGGCGGTGGGATTGACCATCTTATTGTATGCATGATTTTAGTTTTCTTTTTTTTTTCTTTTTTTTTTTTTTTTTTTTTTT